>ML795551.1:133447-150363 GCA_009831015.1 Picea engelmannii
TGATTTTGCATAAACCTTCCTTACGCTAGGGTAATGAATGGTAATTTCTTTGTCGAACAAAATGATTTACCTATAACTCCCGCTCTGTACAAATTTTGGTATTCTTCCATTTAATTTAATTCATTTATAATTATAATTTCATTCGTCTCTACATATGCATGTAGTTAGCTGCATATATATTGCCTTTTGTATTGCTCACGCCCCTTTTCTCCTAACTGTGAAATTCTCCACTTGAATTTCGGGTTTCGGGGTTTCCTTATGCCCGATACCAAGAGCTTCTTGTCCTCACGGACTCACGATCTCCGATATGGTGATGCGCCCCCTTCTAGATTTAGCCCTCCTTTGGTTATGCTTTGGTCCATGTGACCCTGTCCTACGTGACCGTAGTCCTAATTCCTGTCAGGATTCAGGATTTCGCGACTTCCGTGGTCACGAACCTCTGTCCTTACAGACTCCCGATTACCGATTCTCCGATATGTTACTTGTGCGTCAGCCCTTCGGGCTATATTCTTGGTTCATGTGACCATTGTACCACAAGGCCACAGCCTTGTCCCTTATCGGGGTTTCGGGTGTCGCAATATCTTATTGCATGAATCCCGCGTCCACGGAATTCCCGATATCCCGATGCGCCTATTCCTTGCGTGTTAGCCCTTTCGGCTACGTCGAGGTCCATGTGACCTAAACCTATGTGACCGTTGCCTTATGGCTCCCCGTCGGGGTTTCGGTCCTTCTCATGCCAGAATTTCCAGCAATTCAACGTTTCGTAAAGCCTTCTAGCGTTTACCCTTTGTCAAACGAATAGAATACAAATTTTCCACCTTCCCCGTAAATCTTCATTTAAAGCGGGTTATAACTTAACTTTCACGAGTTAACTGTTGATGAAATCGGGATTCGGGGTTTCCCACGATCAAAGAATCGATGTAACTTGAATATCGAAACCCCGATCTCCGATTTCGCGATGTGATTAAGCCTTAATTAAACATCCGTTAATTAATCCTTTTTCGAAGGTTTAAGAGTTAGGTTAATTATATCGTCTTTCGGGGTTCGCGATTTCGTAGTGCATGGACACCTTGTCCACGAAACTCACGATATCCCGATATCCGATGCCACCTGTCTACCGTGGGCCCCGCTATCCTTTGACCCATCGGAAAATCGCGTATCGCGATTCCATCATGCGAGTATTCCTTGCCCTCGAAAATCCCGATATCCCGATTCCCGGCTCTCTCCTGGGTTCTGACACGTGTCTGAAATGATGGACGGTCCTTATCGTCTCTCGTTGTTTCGGGGTTTCGGACTTCGCGGTTTCGAAATGCAAAGGTTTCGTGTCCACGAAATCCCCGATATGCCGATCCTCGACTTTCTTCGGATCTCCGCCACGTGTCTCTTCAAACGGACGGTCTAGATCGTTCCCACTATTTCGGGGTTTTTGATGCTCCAATTTCCTCGACCTCATGACTCCCGATTTCACGAACGCCGATATCCCGACTCTGCCCAGGTTGTTGACACCTGTCCTCCACTAGCCCCACTTATGGCTCACACAATTCTCCTGTCGTGGTTTTCTCCGATGGCGCAGATCTCCGACTCCTCGAGATCTACTGACACGTGTCCTCCAAAATGGACGGTCCAGATCGCTTCTCGCAGTTTCGAGATTTTGATACCAATGTGCCTATGTCTACGGGATTCCCGATCCCCGACCTTCTCTGGATCTGCGACACGCGTCCCTCAAATGGAACGGCTCCGATCATATCGGGAAATCGCGGATCATGATTCCTTTGTGCAAGAGTTTTATGACTCCGGAAACCCCGATTTCCCGATCCCCGACTTTACGGGATCTCCTGACACGCGTCCTGCACAATGGACGGTCCAGATCTGATCAGGAAATCGCGTATCGCGATTTCAATATGTATCGGTTCTATACTCCCCAAATCTCTGATGGTAAAATTCCGACACCTCCCAAATGTTGACACGTGTCCTGTCGAGATCAACGGCTAAAATCCGTTCTCGGGATTTCGAGGACCACAAGGTCTCGATTTTCTAATTTCACAAAACCCCGATGACTCAGATTTCCCGATGACTCCTCCTATGCACGCTAGGGCTTAAACCTCGTGCAACTTGTCTAAATATAACAGCTAACGAGATTTCTAGGTGAGATCCGACGGCTCACATCCAATCTTCCACGTAAAAGCCCGTTCCTAGGTCTTGCAATTATCTGCTTGCATTTTATTTAGTGTAGTTCGTGTAGTTATTAAATTTTTCCATTCTTCAAGCCTTCAATAGAAGTTTTCCCTCGACATTTCCGTCGATTTCAGGTGTCTATTCTACCCTAAACTTCGTTGACAAGTAATCCTCAAAATAAAACTAAGTTATCATCTTTGTTTCTCGTGCTAAATAGATTTATTCCTGTCGTTTTAAGGATAGTCATTTTGTGGAAGGTGATCCCTCCCATTATCCGGTTTGCTGCCACTATTTTAAAGGGATTCCTTCGAATGTTCAGACTACAACTGTAGTGACCATATATGATCTAGTTACAGGGTTCTACCTAAAACTGTTGCTTGCGATTTATGAGCTTATTTGCCTGGGTTTCACGTAGGAATATTATCCTAAGTGCATTTCCGTTACTGTTTCTGTCATAACAAATCAAACTGAACATGTTTTGCTTATAGTTGAAACATGGCTGGAGTTAACACTCCGGGTTTCGGCCCTTAGGCTCCAGATTTCGAACTAAGACGCTCTGATACCATATGTAATGCCCTTATAATTCTAAACATCATTCACTTTCATAAAAATTTATTAAGTAAACTGAAAGATCAACTTCCTAGCATAATATTGACTTTCATGACAACAACTACTGCAACTTAGAATTCTCAATAAATACTGAAATCATGAAAGAAAGAAATAAATACAAAACTTGACAAGTACCTGGTTCTGATGCTAATTTTTGTTGCCCTTCCTGCCTTGCTGTCTTTCTACACAGTCCAGTCCTGCCACAGACACAGAAAATAACCGCCCAAAACTAATGTCCACCCTGCCAACTAGGAAAATGACCTAGCTCCAGGATATCTACGGATATCCTGGCCCCCGTGCCCAAAACCTCCAGCAACGCGGTGCCTCCCTGATCAATATGTCACAACCAGTAAATCTCGTGCCTCAATCTGAGCACACAGGTCACAGCCAATACCACAGTACACAGAAACTCGTTGCTCACAGCAAAACACAACCGTCCAGAGGCTCTCTTCTCACGGCAAAACACAACCGTCCAGAGGCTCTCTGCTCACGGCAAAACAGTCCACAACATCCATTCCCCCCTCTCGAATGGTGCACACATCCCCCTCTTTCCTTCCTTATTCCTCCCGACCGACTCACGCCTTTACTTCACAACCACCCTCCATCCCCCGTCCTTCGTCATGAATTAATGTTTTATCTCCTCGGGATTCATGGCTTTCCTTCTCTGCATACGCCACCCTTTTATATCATTTGTATTGATCTTTTAAATTATAATTCTCAGGTCATTAAATGTGGTCTGTAGTTAGAGTATTACTTAGTTAATCACAATCATTTTCTTTTAATTAATTTTTCTTTATAATCTTTAAGCATGTATCCAATTTGGGTCGTTATAGCATACTTTTATATTCTTAAATAAATTACGATTTTCCATCATCACACTAAATATTTTATTAAATTTATGATTTTCCATCATCACACTAAATATTTTATTAATTTTAATTTTAAAAAAATAACAGGAAAATAAGATAATTGGCCGAAGTCAAATCACTAAAAACAATATAAATTATGTATTTTACAAAATAAATATTACCTAGTCATACTCTTAAAATGAACAAATAAAGGAAAAAATGACTAAATGGTGAAGAAAAATCAAGGCTCATAAAAACTTAGGTAGAGAAGTGTCGGATACATTTTTGTGATTTGTTTTAAAAACTTGTTTGATATGTACTTATTAAATATAATTTAATAATGATTTTTTATCATTTACAGATCAATACATATTTTAGGTAAAATCAATAGTGATTCAACTCACTAAATTAATTTTAAAAAGTTATAAAAACTTGACATAAATATTAAATATAAATAGACATAAATTATCTAACCCTAAACTTAATGGTTCATATGATGTAAATTAATTAAACTTGTTTTTAATGTGTGTTAGTAAAATTTATACTTTCTATTTCACCACAATAGAGAGTACATTCATATCTATGTCACCACAATAGAGAGTACATTCATAGTTGCAGATGTACTATCAAGTCTATCAAACTATCTATTGGGGTTAGATTGAAAAAATATTAGGTCACTTCAAGCATATTCTTAAACAGATAGAAGTATTAAAGTCTAAGAATGTTGGAGTTAGATAAATAAATTTCTTGTTTGTCTACAAGTTCGTCTACAACACATCAATTCATATTAAGATTTAAAGCTTCCTTGGAAAGGATGTCAACAAAATAGTTAATATCTCTTAATATATGCACAAAATTGATTCTACACTCTTGCAATGTCTTTTAGCAATTGATCCTCTTGCAGCAACCCGGTATTGAGAACCTATATCATGTTTTTCATCCAATCAATGGTTAAGGAAGAATCACCAAAAAACTACAAATGAGAAATTTCCTTGTCCATAGCACATTTTAGAAGGAAGAACAAGGCTTTGAATTCACCTTGGTTGTTTGAACCTTGTCCAAGATTGTTATTTCCCTATGAAGAAGTGAGAATAAGAAAGATATAAAACAAACCCACAGTTGTAGATGTGATTGGGGCCTAGAAAACAACATCAAATAAATCCCATGGAAAATCCTTATTAATAGCCAATTCCTTAAACAATCAAGCCTTCTTTAAGTTGGGAACAATCTTGTAAAAAGGAAGCAAACTAAGAACCTGTTGAACAACCTTGTAAGAGGGATATGAGATATCCTCGAAAATTTTGTCATTTCAATCCAACCAAATACCCCAAGATAATAGGAGAGGAAGAGCTCTAATCTCCCTAAGGTCACTTCTTTCAAGAAATTCCTGAAAAAACTCCTCCACATAGGGCTTATCCCATAAGGGCCCTCTAGTCAACTACAAATCCACCTCACTCCATACTTTCCTAGTAAACTGACACTCCAAAAAAATATGGTCATTGTTTTCTTCATGGTTTCAACAAAGCATAGAAATCCCCACCCAACCTTCTTCATTATCTGAATTCTATCCCAAGTTAAAACCCTTTTTTTGACCACCAGAAAAATATTATAGTCTTGGGTGGCTTTTTAACTTTCTATAATTTGTGAGCCCGCCAACATTGATCCACTAGTCCTAGGCCCTGAACAACAAGGTACCCTATCTTGGTTGAATAATGTCCACCTCAATTACCAAACGACCACACCACTTCATCCTTATCATCCCTAAGTCACACATTAGATTTTCTCAATTCAACAATAAAGAGCAACAGGAATGGTGCCAAAGTTCATCAAGTCCTATCTCATGTGAAAGGATCCACCCCTAAACCCAAGGGGTTGTAGAGTGTGGATCACGAATCATGTTCAAAGTACACCTTCCCACATCCTATAGCTAATGAAATAAGAAATCTGAAAAAAAAGACATTTTCCCCACAGCCTACAATCACATCCCTACCTATCCTTACCTATGTACCAGAACTCACCTTCCAATCCAACCACTGACCAACCATGGGAAAATCCAAATAGAGTGCTTTCCACTATGTTTAAAACACGCTTTTAATGTTCTTTCGACTCTTTCTAACCTAGTCTAGAATAGAATGAGGGGAAATGTATTGTTCAACAGGAATTGTTTTCCAAAGACTTTCACCAATCAATAAGGTGGAGAGTGACTTTGTTGCTAGCGCCCTTCCAAAAAAAAAGTTGTTCTCTAACCCTCATCCACCCTAATTCTTTGGCCTCGTGATCACATATCAATTTACCAAATCTGAGCCTAGATAATTTTCACTCCCGTTCCACAAGTAATCAAAGAAATGTTTTTGAATCTCATTAAGGATACCCTTCGGGATGTGCACTAGGAGGTGCCAATAGAATGGAATTGCCTCCAATATAGACTTAACGAGTACAAGTTTCCCCCTTTGGAGATCTATCAATTGTACCAATTTTTTTTTTCTTGATTTTAATCAATAACCACTTCATGTCTGACTTGTTTTTTCTTGATTTTAGTGAACAACCACTTCATTTCTGACTCCATAGTTATTCATATTAAGGAAGAACCCAAGTACTTGATTCCTTCATCTAGACCAAAGAAAGAAAACAATAAGAGGTTTGACATGCTAACTCAAACGTGGTATTTTATAGAAGGAAAATAAATGGCAGACTTGTTGTCATTCACTAACATACCTATTGCTACACAAAAGAGGTTTGGAAGTTCCTTGAACTAATGAAATTCAAAATCTGAGCAAGAAAAAGAATTGTAACATCATCAACAAAAAGGAGGTTTGATAGTTGCTCTACTCTCCCAATCCTCAAGCCTCGACTGGTCCAGCTTCCCCGATAGCATTCCTAAGCCTTTATACCACCAAAATAAACAAGAAGGGCAAGAGTGGGAACCCCTGCCTCAACCCACGAGAAGGCTTAAAAATCTCAAATCCATAACCATTTATAAGAACAACAGAATGAAGTCGTCATGATGCAACCCATTATACACTTTACTAGTTGCAACCCAAACCCTACCTATAATAGGAGTAACCTATAGAGTAATATTCATTACCAATTTTAAGTTGAGAACGAGACCTCTAAATTAATCTGCATTACCAATAACAGAGTGAGCATACCTTCCATCTCGAAAGATAGAACCGACAGTAAATCCAGGTGCATATCTGGTTGAAGAATCAAAATCCTTCCCTTTGAGTTGAGCTATTGAGTGAGGATTTGTAACTGTTCATTTCTAAATAACATAAGTTAAAAGTTAAAAGGAATTTTTATAGCTTTCTATGTTTATATATATTATAATATGTTATATAGGATTAAGGTTTAGTTATCGAAAGTTTTTTATTTTAATTATGTTTATTTAGTTAAATAAATATATCTAGTTTTTCATATATTAATTGTTTTATATACAAAACATATTGTATTATACAATTAAAATCAAGTACTTTCTTTTGCTTGTCTATTGCCTTTTACGATGCTTAGTTGTTATAGATCTTGTTTAGATATTGCAGAATCTTGGAATATACAATTAAAATTAAGTATTTTTTTTTGGTTGTCTATTTCCTTTTAGACTCCTTAGTTGCTATAGATCTTGTTTAGATAGTGCATAATTTTGGGCATAATTTTGGGCTCAATACAATGTGGTTGGTTCAACTTAGAGAGTGACATGTTAAAGGTTTGTTGTTTTCAACCTAGAAACTAGGGAGTCAAGAGGTAATAGTAATGTCTTGAGTGTAGTGAACATCTTGCAATTACTATAATTGTAAATTATGTTATAAATTTTGTTACAAGATAGTTTAAAAAAAAATGAGTGTCGACATTTCATTTTACATTCAATATATATCATCATATGTATTTATTTCACTAACATGAATTTAATGACTTCAATGTATATATGTTGTAGTTATCTAAGATTAAAACTCCAAACTTAATTTATTTAAGATTGGAAAAAAATTACATTATGGATGAGCTCAGTTATTAAAACTCAAAACTCAAAACTTAGATATAACCTAAAATTGAAAAAATTAAATTATGTTAGAACTAAACAATAACTCCTAACCTTATTCAACAATTAAATTAAATTATGTTAGAACTAGACAATTAATTAAATTAAATTATGTTAGAACTAGACAATTAAATTATGTTTCAACAATTTTATTCATACACATGAATGAATACACCATGAAAGCATCATGGAAAACTTGCTTTGTATAGTTAGTTAAATGTGTCACATATTTAATGTTGTTATTCATACACATGAATGAATACACCATGAAAGCATCATGTAAAACGTGCTTTGTATAGTTAGTTAAATGTGTCACATATCTAATGTTGTTACATATCATTTTTATATTAATATAAAAGGTACTAATATAATGTGGGCCAACAAATAAGTAAATCACACACAAGTTATATGTTAACTATGTTTAAAGGATATTTAACATTATTAAAAAAAGTAGAATTAAAAGTGGTATGATGATAATGGAAATTTTTCCGAGGGAATTTGTTTTTTTAATAAAACGATAGGTAAATTAAAAAATGATTGTTATGTGCACAATTTCATAATTGAATTATGATTAAAGAAAATGATTGTTATGTGTACAATTGTTAGGTAGCTGGAGAGGTAGTAGGGGGGCAGAGGGTCCATAGTGATAATAGTGGAGGTCATTCAATGTAAGGTGGAATAGGTCCACTATAGTATTAAATAAAGCCCACTATGGTAGTTAGATATAATAAATGTAAGAGGACTTACTAGAAGGTTATACTTCTAGAAGGTTACTCCTCTAGAATGTTCTTAGGTGGTTAGTAAGAACTATATAAAGGGGTTCAAGCAATGTAATGGGACACAAAGAGAAGTGTTGTATTTGGAGCGATAGCTCAATAGGAGAAAGCCCCCTCAAAGAGGCAAGTGAACATGAGAGGATCCCTTCCATAATAGGATCCATTGTATAGTGTTTCCCTACCCTAAAGGTTTGATAGTAATAAAAGAGTTTTGCATATTGTTCTTATATATCTATTGTGGTTCTTTTGTATTCAGGTATCTTTGGATTTATTGAGATATTTTTGTATTCAGTATTTGTTACTTAACAACAATTTCATAATTGAATTTTGATTAAAGCACATCTTAAACTATTAAAAACCAAATGTTGATTGAATAAAAAATGATTTTTATGTGCACAATTTCATAATTGAATTATGATCAAAGCAAATGATTGTTATGTGCACAATTTCATAATTGAATTCTGATTAAAGCACATCTTAAACTATTAAAAACCAATTGTTAATTGAATTTGGATATGTATAGTGAACCAATAGGCCTATATCCCAAACCGATTGTTGTTTGAATTTGGAATTGTTGATTGAATCTGGATATGTATAGTGAACCAATAGGCCTCTACCCCATTATGGTTATGGGATCCACTAGAAGTTTCCATAGGTGTAGACTTCAACTATAAATATATCAAGGTAATACATCAATATAGATATACAATTAAGATGTTACTTTTGACTCCGCTTGAAGCTAAAGTTATGAAATTGTAAGGGTTTTTTTATGTAGTAGAATTGGAAAAGGATAGTGGTCATGTTATTTCCCCACCTACTTGGTAGTTGTAGAGGCCCATCAACCCAAAAATTGTTTAAGTAGGGACCAAACAAGGAAGATCATCATTGGTATAATGGTTCTATATTGGCCCCACTAAAGTCTCTCACTATCTTCTATAGAATATCAAATCCACCACATCAACTCGGGCTCAATTCCACCACAAACGTTATAGTAAAAATCCTACATTGTTGAAATTTGCTAGATGGGTTTAATATTTGTGTTTGGGCTAATGGGATTCATGCACAACATATAGTGGTCGATTGAACCTAGAGAGTGACATGTTAAAGGTTTGTAGTTCTCAACCTAGAAACTAGGGAGCCAAGATGTAATAGTAATGTCTTCAAGCATAGTGAAAACCTTGCAACTACTATAATTGTAAATTATGTTACAAGATAGTTTAAAAACAAATGTGTGGCAGCATTGCACTTCACATCCAATATATGGTATCACATGTATTTATTCCACTGACATTAATTTAATGACCTCAATGTATAGATGTCACAATTATCTAAGATTAAAACTCCAAACTTAAGTTATCTAAGATTGGAAAAAAAATGTATTGTGCGTGAGCTCAGCGATTAAAACTCAGAACTTAGATATAACCTAATATTGAAAAAATTGCATTATGTTAGAACTTGACAATAAAATTTTGAATTCATTATTCAATCACATGTATAATAAAATTAATTTAAATATTATGAAAAAAATAATTATTATATTAATCATTTATACAACCTTGAACCCAAAAAAAAAAATATATATATATATATATATATATATATTTATAATAAATATAGATAATCAACAATGAATAAAATTTTATAGTTCTAAATTTAGCCTTAATAAGACTAATTATATATATATATATATATATATATATATATATATATATTACAACCATTATATTCATGTACTTATGAATGAATACACCATGAAAGCATCATTGAAAAGGTGCTTCATTATATTCATACACATGAGTAAATACACCATGAAAGCATCATTTTGTATAATTAGTTAAATGTGTCACATATCTAATGTTGGTACATATCATCGTTATATTAATATAAAAAATACTAATATAATGTGGGCCAACAAATAAGTAAATGATATGGAAGTCCTTGATAAAGGATATTTTACATTGTTAGAAAACATGGAATTAAAAGTGGCATGATGATAATGGTACTTTGTTTCCATGGGAATTTTTTAATAAAACATGTAAATTAAAAAATATTGTTATATGCACAATTTCATAATTAAATTATGATTAAATTACAATATAAATTATTAAAAACCAATTGTTAATTCAATTTGTATATGCATAGTGAATCAATAGGCCTTTGTATATGCATAGTGAACCAATAGGCATCTAGCCCATTATGGTGATAGGCTCCACTAGAAGCTCTACTATAAGTTCCCATAAGTGTAGATTTAAACTATAAATCTATTAATATGATCCATAAGTATTCTTTCATCTTTTACTCTTTGTTTTACATATTATTCACGATGCAATTCCAAACATGATCTTGGATATACAAAGTTGCCATAATCTTTAACTCAACTTAGTAGTCACCCTCCCTACCATCACAAGATATGGTTTGATTAACCTCACACGCTTTGATGATGCAAACCCTTTCTTCCCCTTTATAATAGTGTGCATCACATGCACTATGGGGAGGAGCTTCCACCTACGGGGAGGAGCTTCCACCTACCATGAATAAGGTGATGCGATGCTAGTAGAGTGACACTATTACCATCAATGTTGGGAACTTCAAAGATAGTTCTATTACACAAGTATGTCAATATCTTCACTTAGGGGTATACAAAGACATAGAAGAAATCGAATATTTGGTGGTTTTTTATACATTTGTTGCCTTAGTTGATGTTAATTTCATTCATCAATAATAATATACTATGGAGTTAAAAACTTTTATATATATACATTTGTTTCCTTAGTTGATGTCAATTTCATTGATAATAATAATACTATAGACATAGAAGACTTTTTATTTTATAACCTTTAACCATGTTAAAATGTTAGGTTTAAAATAACCCTTTATGTATTTTAAATGTTATGTTTAAAATAACCTTTTTATCTATTTAAAAAAATTTTAAATGTGATTTTGGATAACAAGCTATCCATGATAATATGTATCAAATTATTAAAAACTATATATCATTTTATTTTTATAGGGATATTACATTTTAAAGTTTTACATCCTAATCTCAATTGATAATAATAATACTATAGACATAGAAGACTTTTTATTTTATAACCTTTAACCATGTTAAAATGTTAGGTTTAAAATAACCCTTTTATGTATTTTAAATGTTATGTTTAAAATAACCTTTTTATCTATTTTAAAAAAATTTAAGTGTGATTTTGGATAACAAGATATCCATGATAATATGTATCAAATTATTAAAAACTATATATCATTTTCTTTTTATAGGGATATTACATTTTAAAGTTTTACATCCTAATCTCACACATATTACAAACGAAAAAATCACTATTTCTAATTAGAAATTGAATGGGAATTATAATTTTCATATGCATATTTTATTTATAGTTTTAATGATATGTGTTTAATCGAAATTCTATTTGCATTCCAATAAAAAATAAGTAAGAATATAGATTAAAAATTACAAATTTCATGTTTTAAAGTGTGAATATCGGTATTTCTAAAGTGCAAATTTGGGTTTCAAAATGTTGAAGTTTGGTTTTCAAAAGTGTGAATTCTAAAAGTGCAAATTTCACACATTGGAGACATTGATTTCGACCTTAATCTCCTATGGGAATTAGACTGAAATTAGCCCAAATTTTATTTAATGGTCGTTACTTCTACTCATTCTTCTTTTATTGGTATGCCACCCTCTTGGAAAAGGCTCCATAGTAACTAACTATAAATCTTAATTTGGATTTCTAGAATGTGAATGATTTACCAATTCCTTATTAGAATCAGATCTTTTATATTTGTGAAGTCTTGGAATCATATGATTTACCAAGACTTCCCTCAAGAGGGGGGGCGGATAGAAGACTTATTTTCTTCTTCATCTTCCGAGGGAATATTTGATTCCTCAATTGGCACTTATGGATAGTCATTATTATCCTTATCAATATTGATTTTAGACAATTTTTTGTGTGTTGACAATTTACATCATCGAAACATTATTTCTCACAGTGTTGCATGTGTTTTTCTTTAGATTTTTGTCATTTTTTTCTTTATAAGTAATCTCATGCTTTGATCCAGGTGGATATTGGTGGCCACCCACCTATTCCACTGACTCAAAATGGTTCTACATTTTGGTAATTCTACTATAGATATTTAGGTCTTGAACCTTGAGCATATTTTTCACACATTTCTCCCGAATTTTCGATATTTGAAGCAATCCTTGGAATATTACATGGATTTAGAAACAAACAAAGAATGGATTAATCTTGGAAACAATCCAATAAATTCCATAAATGAATTTTGTATGAAAATTTTCAACTCTGATAAGTTGATATATTAACTAGACTCCTAAGGGCCCACATTCATTTCACTACATCATCTTCTAGGGTAATGGTTTTGGATATTTAGGAGTTTTGCATCTTAGGGATTTATAATTTATTTTAAAAATGAAATCTTTGCCTCTAGTGTCTTCTTGGGAATGCTTGTAGCTAAAAAATCTCTCTTCAAATATAAGCAACCAACATTTTAGCTAGTTTATGTTGCTTTGCATCTTAAAATATTTTTCTATTTCATTCATTAATAGAAATTGGGTTTCACTATTTCACTATGATCTTTGAAATATCTATATGTATTTCCATTTATATTTCCAACTTCATTTCATTGTCTGCATAATCCAAATTATCTATTAGAGTGATCTACACTTTTTTTTTTCCCTACATGCCTCTAATGAGGTTAGGGTATACAAATTTGGGGTTTGAACTAACTAAAATTCGAGAAGACCAGTCTCACTAACCCAAGAAGTATTCCATGGAAAAGGAAAACAAAGATGATGGATAAAGAAATCCTATAAAGATATTTATCCAAGAATCTTTCATGTGAGAAAGGAATGAGATGATGGATAACTTTGCTCAAATTCTTCAATGATTTTCAATAGAAACAAAGAAACCTTCAACTAGAAATAATTTTGGATTTATGATGTCCTTTAAGGTACAATTTAACTTTAAAAATATTTTATTTGAAGGCCATATAGATGCATATATTTTGGAGAAATGCTTAAATATACAATAGGGTTATTACTCTATTCAAAACAATTCCAACAACGAAAAATATCACCTTCACACTCCTTAAGTCCCTTCCCCGTGTCAAAGGTTGGTGGGGCACTTACTAGGAGAGACACGGTAGAGATGCTTTTGCAACTTTTATGAGAGAAATCACTTCGGTGGTTTTTTTTATACCCTCAAGGAGTAATTATACCCTATTGGAAACTATGAAGACAAAAACATGAGATGGACATTTTATCACCAAGAGAGAGATCAAAAAATGATAATTGTCTTCCATACCATGCAATTAAAGCTAGGTATAAAATGCTTCAAGAATCCCCTAGTCTAAAAGTATCATAGTGGTCTATATAGGTACATCCAAATAAATATGGAGTTATTTAACATCTCCTAACTAGGAGCTGCTTATAGATATGCTAGAAAAATTGAGTGAAAACTTAATCATAAGAATAATAATGAGTTTGGTTCTACAAATATTTTGTAATAGAAGCATAGTAAAGGTGGCCCTAACTTGCAGAAAAAATGATAGAGAAAGTATAGAAAGCCTTATAAAAACCAATCCATGTCATAGGAAAATAAGGGTAACAAGAAGTCAAAGCAGGACATTGGAAACTGGTGTGAGTTCTACAAAATCCCCTAAAACAACACTGATTAACGTTTCTCAAAGTAGTAACTATTGGTTGATTTGAAAGCCTCAGAGACATACTCTATCTCAAACTTTAATTTTGAGGCAAATAATGGAAAGTGTTTCATCGATGAAGAATCCAGTGTTACCATCGCTACCATAAATATCCAATTTGAAGAACCAAAGGAGCCTAGGGAAGGTAAGAACCTCTTGCATTCACATATATGGGTGAAGGGGACTCTACCACATTTCATTTTTATTAGAAATATCTATAAATTATTATCTTAATAGTAGTTATGAACAAGTTGAAGTTGTTGACAATACGACACCCTGACCATATACCATGGGTTAGCTAATCCATAAATGAGACATAAGTGTCAACCAACAGTTTCACCTTCTCTATGTCATCAAGCCCTTCGAAGATGAGGTAATGTGTGATGATTCCCCACTTTAAGTTTTTGATGTTCTCTTAGGACAACCCTATGTGTTGAAGCCTCAAGTTGTTTACAAGTCTAGGCCCCATAGTATCATTGTTACTTTTAGGAGGTTAGCACTTTAGGGTGCCAAAGGTACTTTTGACTACAATGGTCTCTTTGATATTAGTGAAGCAATGCAAAAAGGGTAATTTCTTAGACCGAGAGATTTTTCCTCTTCATGATTCATTGGAAAGGTGAACGAAATATCACTACATAGAATCTTTATACACAACAAAAGAAGGTTCTCAAGGTAGTGGAAGAATGAAAATGTATCTTCCCTTCTCCCAAAAAGGTGGTTGTACATCACTAGGTCATGCATTCAATGATACCTAATGCTCCTTTACATGATGGCATAGTATATAGATGTACTCTTCTAGAAATTGGAGAAATTAAAATACAAATTCAATGCTCATCCAAAAGGGAAACATTCAACTAATCTCATAACCTTGCACGAGCCTAATTGTGTTAGGTCAAAAGACGAATGGGACATGGTGACTCTATATTGATTATATATTTCTTAACAAAATCAGAATTAATAACCAATAATAAATTCCTTGAGTTGGTGATCTACTTGATCAACTCAAGGGTGTGAGTTTTTATGACAAGATTCATCTGAGGCCGTGCTACCACCAATTACCAATTTAGAAAACCGATGTATGGAAGATCACCTTCAAGTGTAAAGAGGGACTTTTTGAGTGGTTGGTCATGCCTTTTGGCTTGAATAATTCTCTGTAAATGTTCATGAGGATGTAGATGATATCTTGCAATCATTCAAAAATTCCTTTATGGTTGTATATTTGGATGATATCCTCATGTTTAGTAAAACTTTCAAGTGAAACATTTGCAACACATTAAACAATTCCTGATCACCTTGTGAAAACATAAGTTATATGTCAATCTAGTGAAATGATCATTTGAAATGTAGAAAATTTGGTATATTGGATACATCATGGATTAACATTGTGTGCATGTGGATCCAAAAAACATCCAAGTATAATAGAGATTTGTAATTTCTTGGGTCTCACCAACTTTTATCACTAGTTGATGTTGGGGTTATTTCATATCACTTGGACTCTAATCAAAGTAACCAAGGGTGGAGACAAAACATTAGTTCATTTGGGACAATTCATGATAGAATGCATTGAAGGATCTCAAATACCACCTTTTTTTGGCACCAATACTCACTCTACAATACCTACAATATCCGTTCAAGATTGAGACATATCCTTCAGATTACATTTTTGGTGTATTCCTCACATATCATGGGAATTAAATGCCCTATCATAGGGAGACACTCTCTAATGTGGTTTGTGGGTACCACACCTATGACAAGGAAATCTACTCTATTCTACCGACCTACTTGCAATGGAAGCATAATATTTTAGGGAAGGAGAAATCATCCAAATTGATCACAAGCCCCTATAATTCTTGTAGGTGTAGGCAATATTTACAGAATGAATGTCATCACAAGTGGTCCACATACTTGCAATAGTTCCACTTGAACATTAAGTACAAGAAGGGTAGCACAAATTGATTTGCAGATAACCTCAACCAACCTCCAACTATGGCACTAACCATATAGTGCTCATTTTTTATGAACATGAGACCATAGAGCGGATCCAATTTTATGATATCAACCCTTGACTTCACTACTACATCTCATACACTAGGTGTAGTTAAACCAATCTTAGATTTTCATCTCCAAGATTAAATTTTATGCCATATGGGTCATCTTTGTGTTCCTTCAAGCAAGATTTAGAAGCTAATTCAGGAGGTGCATTAATATAATTGAGTGGTAGGGAACGTTGGCATGGAAAAGGTAGTGGTAGTGTTGCAAAAGTACTTCTACTAGACAATTTTTTGATAGGAACATAGTTACCAACTTAATGAGAACTGTGACTTCAAAACGAGAACTTTGGCCCAAAAAACCCATGTTTTTCCAAAAAAAACATGAAAATCAACCCCAAATCAAAAAATGGTGCTACCAGTAGCACCATTTTTTCAAACGGGTCAAAATTACAACATTTTTCAAACATGGCATTCAAAACTCATACAGTAGCACAGAAAAACCTTCAAATCGACACTTAAATTAAAAAAATGATGTTATAGAATTTTTTTTTTTTCCAAAACGTTAAATTTATAGATATTTTGAAATCATATTTTTAGCAATCGGTACCATTAATACCAAAACCGCAAAATCAACCATCAAATTGAAATGAACTGCTACCAGTAGCACCCATTTTAAATTTGGGGTATTAAAGTGAGATTTTTTGAAAAGTGATAATCGAAATCATCGTTACTGCAAAGAAAACCATCAAATCAACTC
>ML795551.1:155924-169963 GCA_009831015.1 Picea engelmannii
ATAAGCTTACTAAATTTGCACAATAAAAAGTAGCTTAGACAAATCAATAAATATTCGTTATTTTCTAAATACTTCCTTGATGTGTGTCCATTAAATCTAAAGGTGATTTTGGATAGATAGTTCAATTCATTAAATTATTTTTTTGAGAAAAAAGTAAGAATTTTAAGTAGATATTAAATATAGATGATGTGAACTTAAATCTAACAAGTTCAATTCATTAAATTATTTTTTTTTTTAGAAAAAGTAAGAATTTTAAATAGATATTAAATATAGATGATGTGAACTTAAATCTAACCGTTAATATGATATAAATTAATTATCTTATTATTGGTTAAAATAATTTGTTTATTAATAATATAATTTAAGTAATATAATAAAAAATTTAAATTATAATTAATCTTCTTACCATTAAAATTAGTTGTTAAATTAAATTATAAGAAAAAAAAAATCATGACATCACAATCAATTTAGGTGTTTAACCAATAAATATCATTATACCATCATCTTAAAATTACTTAATAGACAAAAGAAAATTAAAAGTGAACTATTAAAAAGAAAAAAGAAAAAAATATATATAGTGACATCACAATCAACTTAGTTGTTTGACCAATAAATATCATTATATCATCATCTTAAAATTACTTAATAGACAAAAGAAAATTACCACTTGGTGGACAAATGACAAAGTTCATAAAAGGAAGGCAAAGTTCCTAAAAATTTATTTCAAATAAAGAAAATAATTACAATGATATAAGAATTTTATAAAAACAAATAATTAATTTATATTTTGTAATTTTTTAATACCAGTTTAATTATATTTAAGTAAAAGTGGTTGATAGACACTGTTAATTTTTAAAATTAAAAATTGAAATTTATGAAATATATGTCTAAATAAAAATATAAATATTATAATAAATTGAAAATTGTTTTAAAATATTAACCATAATAATATATGTGAATCTTATCCTATTAAGGTTCAATAGATCAATTTGGACTCAGTGTTCCATAGACTAATTGGATCTTATTGGATATTAATCATCATCATCATAAATAATTTTTTAATAAATAAATTAAATTAAAAAAAAAAAGATCATAGACCCTAAGTTTTGATAATCTTTATACAATTATCATACATAAATATATTCTAACAGGATTATTAATAAAATCACTAAGTAAATATAATTTTTAATTGCAATTTTCTTTGTTTAATTTGTATTTTTGAATACATACATAGATTCAATGTGGTGAAAAAACCCTAGAACACTAAAATTATACAAATTTAACCACTAAAATTTATAAATCCAACAAATTTTCATCTAGTCAAAATTAAATAGATAATATATAAAAAAAAGAGCCAACTAAAACAATTAGATTAAAGTACTAAAATGTATTATCTTTTTTTTTTAAGTAAAAAAAGGGCGGAACGCGTTATATTATATCATATACAAAAAGAAACATGTGTCCTTAGGCTGCCAATTGTTTCGCCAAATTAGGGGAAACCAGAACAATTGGCAGCCTTCGATAACCATGTCCAAAAGAGGCAGACTGTCCTTTACCCTTCCCAGAGGAAACCAGGACAGTTGGCGGCCTATATTCTGTGCATTATCCATGAAAGATGAAATCAAAACTAAACTAAACAGTAAAGAGTTTGAGCTGACTGAACCCCTAACCAGAACCTGAACATCTAACCGTAACCAAAAGGAAATCCTAGCCAAGCTATTACCCATTGGGGTCTTCATTATCGAGGTCTTCATTGTGCAATCCATTCCGAGTTGGCAGAGCATAGGGTCTCGCACACGTCAGACATATTTTCTTTGTTAGTGCGTTGGAGAAAGCCTCGTATAGCATGTTTATGCGTTGGCTCATGAGTGTGCCATGGTAGACCTAGTCTTCCATCTCGCTTCTCAGGTCAAACACCAAGTCTAACTATTCCAGGTGGAAGAAGGGTGAAGTGACACGCCACTGATATGGTGCTATCATGATAGGAGGTGGCACACGGACCTCGCCACCCTCCTTCGACATGCCACCCCCCACTACCTTGTTTATTTTCGCCTGCATTCCCTCCTCTGCTCCGTCCTGATAGTCTGCTCATGTACTCTCTCCCTGTGCTCCTACCTTATTCTCGAAGTCGTCTTCTTGTTCTGTGGATTTGAAAGGAGTGTAGCCTGCTGAGAGTGTGCCATCCTGAGAGGCCATGTGGAGGCACTCCTCTGGGAGCTCCTCCTCAACATATCATATATGGAATTCCTCCATTCTTTACTCCATGGTATCGGTACCATGGTGAGCCACTGTAATTGACTGAGTTTCTTCCTTAGGGAAACTAGTTAGAGGCTGCCAATTCTCTGGCACCTTGAAGAGCATAGACTCTGGAGGCAACTGTATGGGTTCCTCTGGGATGACCTCCTCCACAAACGTCGCTGGAGGTGACCATGCCATCCCTTCCCTGTCTTCCCTGTGAGCTATCTGAGTTCTCTGAGTGTGGGCAATTGAAAGCACCCTCTCTAGCCATTGTTGCCTCTTCTATCTTATAGCCAAGATGTACTAGACAAGGTCATGACATGAATTTCCTCTCTCCTGTGGCATCGAGAGGATGATGATAATGGAGAGTTTGTGGGAGGTTTTGCAATGGCCTCACCCAAGCTCAATACTACTAGCTTGGTGCGGATCGAATGCAAAATGGAGAGATGATGCATAGCTGGATGATAACCGGGAGGTGCGGTGGGACGGCTACCATTATCGCCTCCCTAGCATTGAATTTATTTGTCATTGGGATATTAGCGTGAGGGAGAAGTCCCATGGATTATGGTTGGTAGTTATGGTTGGCTCCCATACTTAATGACGAGGGGATGGGAATCGACCATACTTATTTATGGCTAGGCCAGGACTGGTGCGATGTGACACTTGTGTGTTGCATGTCACCCCATCCGGGGTACTAAAATGTATTATCTTAATATATAATACCTTCTTAATATATTATATCTAACAAATGTGGTAACCTTTTCTTAAGATTAATTAGATAGTGCATTATTTATGCAGCTTTTTATATATGCCGAATTGTTTCAAAGGAATGTTCCTGTCAAGGTGGAGCATTGAGACTCCATCATAAGGTACATAGATGTGCGCAGAGAAGATTCACTTAGATCGGCTTGGCTAGAGTTGGTCAAGGTTTTGAATGCAATTTTTCTAGATGGAGCATAAAGCATCCATGTTGGAAAGGTGAGTCTATATTTCTCTATAGAAAGATTGATGTGTTTAGATCTTTGTGGTGAAAGGCGTATTGGCAATTCAATCAAGTATTTGAGAATAGATGATGAAGGTGGGTTCAAATCCTTGGAACTTGGAAATTATTGCAAGGAAGTTGGGATTGAAGGGGCATGTTCAGTGATGCCAAGTTGCAGCGAGAGTTGTGGGAAAAAACAGTTGTGCTATCTGGTAAATCAGTCACCATCAGCTGCAAAAGACTGGAATATTTCGAAAGAGGTATGAACATGTCAACTGGTGATTACTCAAATGTGAAATTTTTAGTTATTATGCTTATGATGTTAGCAACGTTCTAATTAGGACCCATATTAAATAGGTAGATCTTTGTTGGTTATGATGATGGTGTTAAGGAATATAAATTGTAGGATCCTACTACCCACAAAATCATCATTAAGCATAAATAGTAGCATAAGGGTATTTGGAAGATATTGATTTCCTTGAAAGTTTCTCATCATTTGTTAAGCTTGTCATATATTCATGTCATGTTAGCACTAGTTGTGTTACTTGATCTTGAGTTAGTGAGGCTATATGTTAAAATTGTTTTACATGATTTTTTGGATAAGGAGATGTATTTGGAACAACCAGGATTGTTAGTTAACAAAATATTTATTTTCAAACTCAAGAATTCATTGTATGGCCTGAAGCTAGAGCAAGGAATGGTACAAAATGTTTGATTCCTTTATGGTGAGCCAAATTTTTACACTAAGTGAGTATAATAATTGTGTTTATGGCATGTTCATTATCTTGGTGTTATATGTTATGCTTGTAGTAAGCACAAACATGTTTGAGATCAACGGGATCTAGGAGCAACTAAAAAAATCTTGGGCATGGAAATATGTAGAGACAGGAAAGATGGTAAACTTTGGTTATCATAACAGAAAGATGTGGAGAAGATACTCATGAAATTCAGTATGAATAATGTGAAACCGGTAAATATCCCTTTGGCTTTCCATTGTAATCTTTCTTCATATTTATGTCCTAGTAATGAAGAACAAAAGGGTTGTATGTCTCGTGTATCATATGCTAGTAGGAAGTTTGATGTATGCAATGAAATTGTAAGATATTTCACATGCACTTGGTATTGTTAGTGGATACATGGAAAATTCAGATAAAACAGTGAAATGGGTGCTTTGGTATTTTAGAGGTATGAGTATCACCTACAGTGGTTGCAGTGATTTAGTCTGTGGTTATGATTCAAAATATTTAGACAAGAGGAGACCTACCTCAAGTTATGTTTCACAAGAATGCAAGTATATATTTGGTAAGTTTGGTTTTGTGGTGGTCGAAACATTGTGCATTTGACTAACACACCAACCTATCAAAATGAGACAATGCATCATTTTGTAAGATAGGTTAGAGTGTTCCATATTGGAACAAATTTTGCACACATGTTAGTGGTACTTGGCTTCACTTGGATTGCAAAAAAGGTGATGAATGGGCTTGAGCAATGTATCAAGTAAATTGTTGTCAAAGTGAAGATTGTTAAGACGTGACAACAATCAATTAAAAAAAATTGTGAAACTAGAATTTACTTATGTAAATATTTAGTGGTGTTGGTTTAGGAACTATATAACTATTCCAAGATATATATATATATATATATATATATATATATATATATATATATATATATATATATATATATATATATATATATATATATATATATATATAGTGTGTGTGTGTGTGTGTGTGTGTGTGTGTGTGTGGATACATGGTTGTGGTAGTGTAATCCATAAACGTTAAAATTAACCCTATATGCGTGTAAAACACAATCTTACCATGGCATTTGTAAAAGTAATTTCAGTGTCAATTTGTAGAGCTATGCATGTAGGTCATCAAAAGAAATCATATATAATTACATGGCAGTACTGAAACATAGTGGTTTGTTTGGTTTTAGTTTAATTGTTCTATGTTTTTGTCTTTTTTTTAGAATATTTTTTGTTTAATTTTGTTGGATATGTAGATTTGAGTGGTTAGTTCTGTATAATCTAAATGCCTTCTTAGTTTTTCAGCAGGTTGAATTCATTTTTGGATTCAAAAATATAATTTAAATAACAAAAAGTTGTGATTTTGTACAAATTTATATGGTCAGATTTCTGAAAAAAAAAACAAAAACTAGAATAATTACACAATAGTTTAATCACTCTTTTGATTAAAAATCTTTTTTTTTTAATTAGAATTATTAATTATGTTGATAGGCATCCTGTTTACTTCCTATGAATTAAAAACCCTGTTTGCTTCCTATGAATTAAAAACCCTAACCTTATGGGTAGAAATTATTTTCTTCCTAGTCTATGGTAGAAATTATTTTCTTCCTAGTCTATGGTCTAAACATGGCTAGTGTGGTTAATTTTCAAGACTGGACATAGTGTGGTTAGCCCACTCCGTCCTAGATGCTCATCAAATCACAAGGAAGTGGCTAAACGACACATGGGAATTTCGGATAGACTATTCCTTCGCATATATGTGATGCGGTGTCCAATTTCATCCTGGCTGACTTTTACCATTATCGTTTATCGTTGTATTGGCTGTAAGTTAAAGGTTTTAAGTAATGATGATTTTTTTTCAGAATTTAGTGAAAAAGTGTTGGATTAGTGATTTTAAGTGATTATTTTTATATAATTTAAATGTTTTGTCAATTTTTCAGCATGTTGAATCCATTATTCAGAAATAGATTTTGAACAACAAAAAATAGTGATTAGTTTAAATTTATATGGCCTGAAAAGAAATTATTTACTAAAATAGCTAGCTAACCTTAACCTTAGGTTAAGCAATATATAACTTGTTAAATAACATTCAATGAGGAACAACAAAAAATAGTGATTAGTTTAAATTTATATGGCCTGAAAAAAAATTATTTACTAAAATAGCTAGATAACCTTAACCTCAGGTTAAGCAATATATAACTTGTTAAATAACATTCAATGAGGTAGTAGGTGGTATATATGATAGGTAGTATATATATCCTTGAATCATTTTAGTATATATGAAATATATTTGAGGATGTATATACTGTCTACCATAATATTCAATGCTGTACAGCAGACTATATTACTAGCTTATTGACACAACCATTATGTTCATTAACTTTTTTGGCATTTAAAAAACTGGAATTTGATCTCTCACAAAACATATTTCAATTTAGTAACTTATTTTTCGCATTTAAAAAACTGGAATTTGATGTCTCACAGAACGTATTTTCACTTTAGTAATTCATTTGACACGTGGTTTTCAAAAAGGCAAAAACTTAAAAAATGGCATTTTTATAAAACAGATAAGGCAGAGAACCAGAGAATGAAAGGGAAGTTTGCAGCGTTGTAAATAAAGCAGTCAGTTTTTAATTTTCTCATCACTCTATTACATTTCAATAATTTTTTTATTCAGCTTAATAAATTTTCAAGTTTCCTTATTTGCAAGGGGCCGGTTTTGAATGAGGCAACAGGTGACAAGATGAAGAAGAGACAATATTTTATTTTATTTTATGAAGGGAAAGAAGTTTCTGTATTTGCAAGGGGCAGGCTTTGAATGAGGCATAAGCTGACAAGATAAGATGAAGAAATAATGGCCGTGTAAGATGAAGACGAAATAATGGCTTATAGGAGAGAAGGGTAAGGCGATGTGGAGGTTAAATTTACTAATCACAAAAAGAGGAATACTTAAAAATTTCTACTAACAGTCGAATTTTTACGAGTTCTTTCTACTGGATATCATCGATAAACTTTGAATTGTTTGGCAGTTTCACTGTCTTCGTGAGCAAATCACCTGGTAAATTTTTAGTCAATGATGCCACCTTCAACTGATAAATAGTCCATAAAAATGCCAATTTTTCACATTATATAAAATGAAGTACAGTTAAAAATTTAACCGTAGAATGAAAAGAGTTCAAAAGTTTCATGTGAAGAGTAATGTGAAAGTGAAATTCCAGGCCTGATTTAGACAACTGGATCTTTAGTTTCGGCATCTGCGTTGGTGCTATCGTCGTTTCATGCATGGAAGTTAAATCTGACTGCATAGGTTCAGAAAATGCCTGCTATATTTTTCTTCGGCGACTCGTACAGACAAAAGAGGAGATTTTCCTCAAATGGCAGAGATTTCATGGGCCATATTTCCACAGTACGTTTATCAATGGAAAACTCATGCCTCAGTATTTCCGTAAGATCTTTATGCTTACCTATATATGTCTCAATTTCATTAATGTGACCCTTCAGAGCTGGTAAATTGTCATTTTCTTGGCTAAAAATTTCAAATATACGATATGTCTGCAGTCGAAGGGTAGCCATCAAAATAATTTGCAACAAACTAAATTTTGAATTGAAACTGGCAAAAAGATTTCTGCATCTAATATTTGAAGAAGACGAAAGATTAGTCTAGACATCAAAATGTATTTAATCTCTTCGAAACAATTGGAAACTTCTCACTCACTTTTGATTGCAAAATCTATACATTCAATGCAAAATATTTGAGTATGCGGTCCCAGGTTATTATTGTTTAACAACCCAAATACAATGCGTCAGCCATTATTATTGCCAAAGTAATGTCAGAAGTAGTTAATTTGATTTGGAAATATAAATCAATATTATTTTTTATTATACCTAATTTTAATTTTGAAATATATTTTTGTAAATTCCAATCCCTTAATCAAATTTGTATAGATTTAATTTTAAAATATAATTATTTAAAATATATTTATTTTAATTAAAATATAAAAATGTATAATTAAAATAAGTTTAAAATTTTTATATATTTTAATAAACTAGATCTCTTACGTTCCAACAAGGATTTGTAAGTTGGATTATCCTTCATAGATTATCCTTCATAGTCTAATAAGGTTGTTACAGATGAAATATTAGTCATTAGAAGAGTAAACTAGATCACACCTTTATATTCTTGACATATTATTGGGTGGCAATGATACAATTTGACTTAATGAGATTTTTGAAAAGTAATTAGGGCGTTTTTCAATCAAAATATCATATATGTCAATATACTCATGAACTGAATCACTTGGTTTGTATTCGTGTTTGAATTACATGACAATAAAAAAAATGATATAATTTACCATTAAGATCATACAAAAGGCCATTAAGATCATACACAAGGCATTGTATTTTTTGAGAATTTTTTTTAGTTTCTATGACACAAAACTCAACGCCAAAGGGGTGTTGTGATTTGCCTCAACTTTGCATCAATTCTACATCACTTTTTTTTAATGCATGTTTTACAAGGTGCCATATTAACAATAAAGAATATGCCATATAGATAAAGGGGGTGTTCTGATTTGCATAAACTTTGCATCAATTTTGTATTACCTTTTTCGATGCATATTTTACAAGGTTTGATATTAACAATAAAGAAATAAAGAATACGACACATAAATAAAGGGGGTGTTGTGATTTGCATTAATTTTACATGACCTTTTTCGATGCATATTTTAGAAGGTGCCATATTAACAATTAAGAATGACACATAATGAAAGAGGTTGTTATGATTTTTATAAACTTTGCATCAATTTTACATCACATTTTCCAATGTATGTTTTACAAGGCGCCATATTATTTTTTGTGACTCGCAGAATCAACAATTTGCGGTTTTTGTAGTCGTGTGACATGAGGTGGATTCACGTTTGTTGCCTCTATAACCTCCAGGTGCGTCCACACAATCCGCAAGCATGGGGCACGAATAAATCGAGTTTAGAATCAAACTTAAGACCTCATTTTTACATTTCCTTCCATTTACACGACACTTTTCAATCGGTCTACACCCCTGTGGGCTACAAGGCGCAATGTTAACAATAAAGAATATGACACATAAAAATTTCTCACATCACATTGGTGTTGTATTGCATCGAATATTATTACAAAAAAAAAAACACTTAGAAAGTCATTTTTGTGTTGAATTTGTGTCATATGTGTTTATGTTGAATTGTCTTAGCATCATATTGTATCAATATTGTCATCGATATTTCATATGGGAAATTGTTCTCACATCATATCAACATCATTATGGTGTCAAAATACATAACATTTTAGTTATTTTTTATCATATGTTTCTTATTGGCATCATTTTGCATCACTATTGCATTGTGTTAGCATCACATCTAGTATTGTTTTTATTCATTTTTCCATCATATTAGCATCATATTACATCACTCATGCACCGTGCTACTACATTGTTATTATTCCTTTTGCTTTGTATTGACATTTTTTTAGAGTCATAGTAGATATAGTTTACATAAATTTAGTATCAAAATTGCATTGTTTTATCGTCAAAGTCATAATGTAATTATTAAATTAATGATTTAATTATTTTTATTAATTTAACTATTGTTGAGTATTTAAGTATTTATATTTAATTAATTATTATTGCTAATTAATTTAAATAATAGTAATAAAACTCACTCCTGCCATCATTAGTCATCTATTTTCATCATCATCTTTATGCCTTGTGCTCAAACATTAATGATAGGCTAAAGAATTAGAACACGAATTTTGCACTCCTCAACTTAAATTTAAATGTCAACCCATGGTTCATGCAAGCTTGTGAGGTGTTATGCATTGTTTGTGCAACCACAAGGTCTTAACTTACTAAGATGTGTTCTATGAATGATATGCATTTAACTAAATATAATCTTTGCTATTGAAGTAAATGATCAATTTTGATAGCTTATTCACATTGATTGTTCACACCATTGATTTCAAGACCTTCTCTGTTATGCCCCCCAAAAATGTACAAGGGTATATGGAGGTCTAGAGTCACTTCCTATTGGAAGAAGAGTTAATTATTGAGTTCCATGATTCATTGAATTTATGATCCTTAAGATGCTACTAGATCACTCAATCCTTACAACATTGGAAACCATATTAGATTCATTGGATGTACTTCAAAGTGCTAAACATTGTAAAGTAAAAGTACTAAAATGAATCCATGAAAATAGAGAAATGAAAGTGCTCCTCAAAGAAATATAGTAAATTCTCAACAACGATAGTTCATCCCCTTGAATCTTCTTCCCATTGAGTTTGTGATCTTCACTTTTAACTCCCTTAACAATATGCAAGGGAAGAGAGAGGTCTCTCATCGATATACTTGGATGAAGAGTTTGGGGAATGGATCAACGAAACCAATGATCCTTCAACTACTATTAGATCGCTCAAGCCTTACAAGCCTTACAGCCTTAATAATCATATTAAATTGCTTAAGCCTTACAGCCTTAATAATCATATTAGAAATAAAGAAACTACATGAAAGAAATTGAATGATGGAGATGAAAGTACAAAAATTTAAATAGAATAAATAACAATCAAAGGAATGGAAATGTAGAAAGAAAAATATATAAATTAAAAGAAAGTAGTGCAACAACTATCTAATCTACATGTAAAGGGGATTCAACCCCCATTGCAACTTCAGAGTGGGACAAACTCCAAAGAAAGAAATGGGGTGGATCCATCAAGATAAAACCATTATTTATAACAAGAACCTTAAACCAAAATTTTGCATTAATTTCAAATTTGAGTTTACAATTAGAGAGTAGAAGAATACAAGAATGGCAATCCTCCCAAGGAGACTAGCCAAATCTATCAACCATGCTTCCTCATATACTTAAAAAGAAGTCTGATATAGTCCTTCAAAGCAGTCCTTTGATTGATGGAGGCTATCCCAAAATCTCGTAAAATAGTATGCAACCTATTTTTGGGGATTACTTAAGCTTCTAGAGAAAGTGAAGGGAAAGTATCCCTTAAAAAATTCACCAATCATCCTGTTTGTCTGCATCCATGAATGAGGGAGATCAATTTTTTCTTGAAGATTTCATTTCTTCGACTTAGCCTTTGGGGATCACATTAGTCTTCATATACGATATATGCAATAATAATAGAAATCATCAAAACCACTCTAACATCAAACACATGTTACATTTGAACTTGAATTAATTAAATCACATATAATTAGATAAAAATAAGTCATATTGGTCATCAAAAAGCATGAATATTTATCATGAAAATTTTAGGTTGGGGGAAAAAATGTATTAAATGTAGACATAGAATGGACCATAAAACAAAAAAAATAGAGCCCCATAATCACCCCCTAACTGGAAGTTTTGCATACCCTTCTGCAACAAAACAATTCCCTTAAAAACTAGTCTTTGTCATGCTCAATCCTCCTGATCAAAATGGTGCTCTCTGTGTGAATTCTTCCTCGTGATCAAAATGGTGCTCTTTGTGCAAATTCTTGAGCCATGGTTACATGATTTATTTTGTATACATATTGATATGCATAATGAAATTAAAATATTAAAGAATTTATTGTTGATTCTAGACTTTAGAAAGTATTTTGTGGATTATCATCTTGAAAAACAAAGTGTGCAAGGTCTTGGGAGAGTGATTCATGTACCTTGACACGAAGTTTTTGAAACTTGTATAGTGTTGAAGGAAAGAATTCATACCATTTTTTAACCTATTGTGATATTATGTATTTCACCTTGTTGACCAATATCTTATAACTTTCATTCATAAATGAGGGTTTTAAAATTGTTAAAAATAGAGTGAATATATTATAGGCATTGTGCGAGGGGGGATGTGGGATATTGGAGGGTTTATAGGTATTGGGGGTTATAAAAGGGGGTATTTAGTAGAAATAGGGGATATCTAGTAAAATTATGGCCTTTTTTATTGGAAAGATGTATTGAGAGGAGGGGTTCAACAAATTTGGGAGCCATTTATCCATATATAGTGAAAATAGATGTATTATTTAATATTTCGTGAACCGAGTATTATGTCATAGGTTCATTAAATTGAGACCCCGTGATTTCATTGAGTTTTTGGAGATACTATATCTCTTGGAAAATTTATTGAATCATTTGCAATTTAGGTTTTTTAGTTTTCTTGATCACTTGAGTGGTGGTACATCTAATTGAATTTTTTGACCAACTTAAACCAAATATCCTTGGATTTATCTTTTATGAAAGAGAAAGGAAGAATTACTATACACAGTGTAAAAATTTTAGACTTTGAATCCATGGCATGGTGAGTATCAATAAAAAACACTAAACCTCTTAATTTTTTTCTTGGCTTTCTAGATTTTCTATAATTAAATTATTTTACACACTTAAATTAAATATAATTTGATGAATCCCCCGAGGTGTATAACATTTTGTGATGTATTGTATTGTTAAGGAACTCTGTTATGTGAAGTCACTGTTTTGAAACCTTGACTACCCTTGTGTGCCATGTGAGGGGCCATGTTGGCATGCATGGGGTTATAGTGGTTCACATGAGTACGTGTGTGACTAGTATATAATTTTATGGAATTCTCTGTGAAATAGAGGCCAATTTCCTCTACTCCCTATAAGTGCCAAATAAAACACTAAACTACTTAGTTTTTTCTGATTTTTCTTGACTGCTCCTATAATGGTTTGTAATTATATTTTTTTGAGCTACATTAAATCAATATTACATGATGAAATTTTAATGGGATATAAAGGAATATTCCCTCAACACCATGTAAAAAGTTTAGAATCTTTTTCAAAGGCATCAATGAGTGCCAATCAAAACATCATACCATTGTCACTATGAAAAATGTAAACACACACACACACATATATATAATCAACTTAAAAATAAGAGAATTGTAACATACTTTTTTCTTATTGTGGTTTGGAGTTGACTTGGGTTGAGATAGACTATTGTATCTTTCTATAGTTTACCATCAATATTTTTTATGATTTGCAAGATTTAATGTGGTAGGTGGGGCCTTTTGTAGATTCTTGTATAAACTAGTAGTAGGTGAACACTTATATAGTGTCCTACATGCATATCATTGCTTGGATGGAGGTTGTCATTGTTTCTTTGAATGTCGATGAACTTTGCATCAAACCTCATTATGGGATATTGATGTTTGTTATATGCCTTTGTATACCCTAAAATTGATAAAATGGGCACATCACAAGTGAGTCTACGCTCACATAATCTGTGTTGATTGTTTATTAATGTAAATCAATTACATATATATAGCACAAGGTGTTCACAAAAACCTTGAACTAACCTCCTACAAAGGTGGATCTGAAACCACTAGCAAACCTCAAATTGGACAGGCACACAACAACTTAGTTACGTAAATCTTAACTAAGTATCCTAATTTCTACATTATTCCAACACTCCCCCTTAATGGAGAAATGGATTTTCTACCAAACATAACAGAGAAGAACATAACATGCTTGCTGGTCTCAGTCTCAGCTAGGATTACAAATTAACAATCTCATCTTGACCTTTCTTGATCTTAGATAGTGATGTAGATGGAGCTTCTTCCTTGGCTTGCTACTCCATATATGTTTCATCTTGACTCTGTTCTACTTCATAGCCCTTTTTACTTTGTTTCTCGGAATTTTGGAATTTGACTTCTAATTATTGTTCGTTGTCCTCAACACTTCTGCATTTTCTTGAGAACATTTGTCTTTAATGTTCGCAAATGCTTCCAAATCCACATAAATATGTTGCTCCCATTTCTGGATACAATTAGCAATGTCCTTCTCAACAGACTCTTGCAACATTAGCGCATAGTAATACTTTATTTCTTCAGGACTCCACTTTATAAATGTTGATATTTGTACCTTGGAGAGGTGTTCCCCATGTTCTTTTGTCGTCCTTAGCACATGTGGGAAGGTTTAGACACTTTGTACCTAGTACTTTTGTCTATTTTCACTTTGACTTTGGTTAAAGTGAATTTTGGTCACTTTTGGAAAAAGTGAGTATTAAATCACTTTGTGGTGATTTTGGAGACATAAG
>ML795551.1:197026-208305 GCA_009831015.1 Picea engelmannii
AAAGGGGGAGATTGTTGGAAGATTGGTTGTTGTCATTGATGTCAACCCTAGTCATGGGTTTTGGACCGCAAAATTGATAAAGGTATTTGGACATGAAGGACAATGCACATGCATATAAAACACCCATGAATAGATAGTATACATCATGTTATTTTCGGTGGTATGTGGCACATCATGTGGATCCTCATGGTTGAGGAGAAATTAATTTTTGAAGATGACAAAGTGAATTGAAAAACGAAGTACATGTAGGCCCTGAAGATAATTAAAGAAAAGAATTACAAAATAAGAAAGTGTCAGGTCGGCCCTAATGTTAAAAGGAAGTGACATAAATGGTATAAATAAACATCATTATACATTCATTTGATACAAGTTTAATTTCAGAGGAAATAAGAAGAAAAGAAGGTCGGATTTCAAGGGAGGATGAAGTCTTTTGGTGATGTGTTCTAAGGTATGTTATTTTCAGGTCATCTTACCATTTTTTCTATAAAAAAATTTCTAGAATGATTCAAATGCTAAAATCGCTATGGTATTGAGACGACATCAAGGTACCTATGGTAAAAAGTTCATCTCTTGATTCACTATAATTATGCAGATACACTCTGTGGAAGATAGGGTTTGTGACCAGTCCTGAAGCTAGTCAATAAATAGGTGTTTCGGGTAAAATAGTCATAAATTCTTCATCAAGAATCCAAATGAAGTGGGACAAATTTAATTGGAAATAGTACGGACTTTGGTTTCTTGTGTGTGAGTTTCAGAATCAGATGTTAATTATTGAGCGCGAGGCATTTTGTGCAAGTTCAGTCTCCTGAATAGACCAGAATTGAATAAAGTCTACCATTCTTTCTATAACCTCTTTTTGGGGAGGATTCAAGGAGTGAAAATTGGAGGAGTTGCAGAGAATACATTGAGTAATATTATCTATAGAATCAGAGTACTCCAAGAATTGAAGAATTGCAGAAATTGAAGAAGTCTCAGGAAGCATTATCAGTTTCTATGTGATGATTGGTTGATGGTGATGATTCAATGTAAAGTTTTATTATCTCTCATATATTCTTGGGTGGAAGGAAGGGGCAAGGATGGAGAGTTCAACTCTCTCTTGATATTTGAGGATTGTATCTTTCTCTTGGAGGTGTATCCCTCCCTTTACATTTGGAAGCTGTAGCTACCTTTGGAAGTCATTACTTCCCTTAAACAAAAACTATTGAGTATTTATCATATATTGTGCATGGTGTATTGTGGTGTGTTGGTGTAACTCGAATACTATTGTTCATTGCTCATTGGATATAATTGAATGGTTTAAGTATAAGTTGAAAAAGGTTTTTAAATTGTACTTGATATTGATCCACCCCCCTCTTAGTATCAACATAAAGGAACTGAGTGGTGTGAGTGGAAGTGAGGGTTATGTTAGGTAAATCAAGGAGCAAATGGAGAATGTTTTCAAGGGAGAGGAGATTTGAGAGGGATAGAGTCATGAAGGGAAAGGAATCTACCAAATATAACTGAAAATAAACCAAAATATTTTGTATTTGTTTGGAAAACTCATTATGGAGGGTGATGAAGACTGGAGACATAATGATGGTGAAATTAAGACCCAAAATTTGAGAGTTGGATCCAAAAGAAGAGATTTTGTTTAAAAATATGATGGTAAATTTTCTTGTTTGAGTAATGCTTCCACTTAAATTTTGGACTGAAGTAGGGAAAGGTTGAGAATAAATTTTCAAGGGAGATCTAGGTCAAAGGGGTCAACTCAAATAACTGGATATACCAATTACTTCTTGCTAGAATAAAACTTCCACTTCAATTATGGATTGAAGTAAGGAGATTGTTGAAGGAAGATTCCAATGTAGATCAGGGTGGGAGGGCACATTCGAAAAGAACTAAATCTGAACTTCTATTATTGAAAGATAATAATTTTGGGTTTGGTGTCGAGTCTAGGAACCCGGTATTGAAAAATGAGAATCCATAGACTGATGTTAACCAAAAACCCTCTATAGAAGGTGAAGAATGTATCCTAAGAACACAAGAATACCCATGAATGAGATAAAACTCCAAATAAAGAAGAACAGGAATAGCCTAAAAAAAAGGCTTAGTTTTTTATGATGGCCAACTAGCCTTTATAAAGGAATAAAATGGGTCTACTCAAGATTCACATAACCCAATGGTTGATAAATAAACAATAAACAACTCTCACATGCAACTTGAAGGATGGAAATATGCAACTAAATTTCACACATCAATAACTAATAACTAACATAGATGGAAATGAGGAGATTCTACCCTTAAGTATTGGGCATTGTTGATGTTATAGCATCAAATCCCACCTCCAAATATTTGATTCTCTTGTTGGCATTATCCATATCCTCCTTACAAACAAATATTCCCCATATCTCCTTGAGACCTTCTAAAAAACAAAATTGTGAAGAATGTACATGCCCTAACAGTTATGCTACCTGTGCACACTTGGGATACTTAAGAGACACATGCATACATGCTAATAAATTTTCAAAAAAATATAAGTATACCCAAATTAAATATGAGTTATAGGATTAGTTGTTTGTCTAACTTATTTTTCCCATACTCAATTGTATCTAACAAATCGGAGACCACATAAAAGGAACATTTTCCTCATGGAGAAAGGTAATGATACTTTTCACATTCAAGCAATCACTCATTTATTCTCATTGAGTTTGTGAGCCCATTTTATCCCTGTTGTTGTTTATTTATTGACCTGGAAACCCTTGTTTCTAGTTTCCCTATGATCACCAACATTTTCTCTCCAAGATTTTCTTTATATACTCTCTTTGGGCCTGTGGTGACTTCAATGTTAGGAACATCCTTATAGAAGGAGTCGGGGTGGAGGAATATAGGATCTCTTTTGACAGGGAAGCATCACATCGAGCAGGTATAAGTTGTAACCACCTTTCTTCTTTTCATTGATAATACATAAAACATATTCCTTCGAAGTATCTTGTGTTATTATTATTTATATTTACAATGCTTTTGTATACATTTCAATAGAATACTAATTTCTTCGTTCTTTTATGTCATTTTACATAGAACTAATGGGTAGTTATCACTATAAATACCTCTTCGTATAGATACTTTTGTTCAAGGTTTTTGCAGGTTGCATAGAAACCCTTGGAAAGGAGCGAAAGGAATCCATCAATCGAGAGCAATACCAAACGTTGGGATCTTGGTGAGTCAGTTTTCCTCTTTTTCAATAAGTTAGTTATTCTTGTGAAATTTGGTTATTTTATCTTAGTTTGGTATTATGTTTGGAGTGTACTTTATATATGGTCATAGGTATGTTTCAGTATATCCCACTATTGTAGGGGAGTTTCATTGTAGGAATAACTAGTGACCATACTGGAGACTTTTCCCTAGTGGGCCTACTTTGGGATTTAGTTTTGTGTTTGCTTGATTTATTTGTCTTTATTTTGTCTTAGACTACTACTTGGTACTTCAATCAGTAGTTTACAATCATCAGATTCTTTCCCCTTTTCATTTGATCCAGTTGTCTTGCCTCCTTCCTTCAATTTTGAATTTTTTGGAGAACACACGCAGGTTGTAGTTGACACAGTCGCGTACAAACACACACTTGATAGTGTATATATTCATTTGTATGTGGGTCTCCTTGTAGGAAATCACGTACATCATCCTAAGAAAGGTTTTTTTAATAAATCTTTCTGGTTTGCGGGTGCTTGGTGAGGTGTCTAAGTTATTGTTTAGACTCTTTTGTGGTTGTTTGTTGAGTCCTGTGATGGTTTTTTATGGATTATATAAAGAAAAAAAAAATTGTGCTTTCCCATTGTTGGGTCATTCTCATTTTTAGAGGTAATTTGGGAAGTTACTTTTTGAGGCCTTTTTTTCCAATATTCTCTTTCATTGTTGTCTTTGATGAATCCTTATAGGTGTAACACCCTGTTTCCCCCAAATTTGTAATTAATCCTAATATAGGAGTTACCATGCTAAAGCATGATGAAAATGTGAATGTAGGATGTGAATGGACCTTATGAAGAAGGTCGATGAATGTAAATAACATTATGAATTTATATTGCAGAACTGCTGAGAGGGGATGTGCAGAAAAAGAGACCACGATGGCGGTGGAAGGCACCTGGAAAGGTGGCGCTAACTTCCACCAAGAATTAATACCGTATTTGGACTCCACTGGCCCGGAGAACCAAAAGCGGCTTGCTGGCCCCAAATTTAATGTCTCACAGGCTGGTAGGCGGACGGCTTGATGAGGGATGGGATGGTGAACCGCCCATCCGTAGAGCCATCAGGCCTGATCGGCGTGAGGATAATCGTGCCACACGCAACCTCGCAAGAAGATAAGGCGTATGGCAGAAGCGATTGGGAGGGCAGACGCAAGGGGAACTCTAGCATTACGCAGAGTGAGTGATAGCAGAGAGGTAGGATTGCAACCTTTGCTCCTGGTCACTGGCAAACAGAGAGACACAGTCTCAATAGCATCGTGGTCTCATCTCGGGGGTGGCTAGTGGTAAATCCGTCGAGAGTCACTGAGCCTACGGTTGGGTCGATATGAGGACCCCTCTCAGCAGTTGCTTGACCCTGGTGTTATCTTTGATAAGTGTTTTGCCTCTGACATCTTGAAATATATGTATATGTTTATTCTGATGATTATGCTCATAAGCTATGAAACTGTGAATGATTTCAGTATAGGAATGATTGTATGGTGTTTTGATCAGTACTAGTAGTTGTATATTTATATGGAAAGACTACGTATGATTTATGTCTTCATGAATTCGTTATTTGTGTGCGCACTGATCAAAATTCAGACTTCACATCTAGTTCTCGGGAGGACGACATCCTCATATACCTCAGGTAATACCTTGAGTAGACCTCCCCATAGAAATACCTTCCTTGAAAATCCCATCAAGAATCGGGAAGGCGGTTGTGAAGGCGTAAGGCCTTAGTGACCCTGCATGAGGAGGAACGATCCTCTTGAAAACCGAGATGACAACATTAGGATGAAGTAATGAATCGACGGATGAGATCCCGTCGGGAGATCTATGGTCACACATGACCATCATATCGGAGGAAGGAGCTGGAAAGTTAAGTACCTTGACCTTAATAGGTGGTGATCGACGGATGAGATTTCGTCGGAAAATCTACGGTTCTCCACCACCGTTAGATTAGTAGGAGAAAGTAGGGCATTAAAGGCCTTACCACTTGGTTACTGTGTCTTCATGGGTAGTGAGGAGTTTAGGACCGTAGATCCCCAAAGGTCCATGAGAACATTTGGACCGTTGATCTTTCCACACCCACGAGGTAGTGGAAGAATGTGCGAAGTGGGACAAATCTGAGCCGTCAGATCTTGAGAAGATACCCATCCGCTGTCAGATCTGACAGAAGTTGCGTGAGGGTTAAGCTCATATATAGAAGGAAAAATTCAGAAAGGAGGGATGGCTCATCGGAGTTTCACGTATAGGGAAATCAAAAGTCTCGATGACATGAGATCGGGAATCTTCATGGGAAAATTACCTGGAAATGATCTGGGTCGTCTATCTGAGAGAGGACGCGTGTCTCGTGATCGTTCATTCCAGAGATCCGGGCACTAGACGTTAGGATATCGACGTTCGGTAAATTGGAGTTCCTGAGGTCGTGAAAGTCGGGACATCAGAAGTCTCGAAAACGTGAGGAGGGATCTGAACCATCCATTCACTTGGGACGTGTGTCAGAGATCTGAAGGGAGTCGGAGTTTGACATTTCGTGAGTCCTAGGGATGAGGCGTCCAGGACATCAGAAGTCACGAAATCCCGAGAGTTAACCAGGATCGTCCATCAGAGGAGGACGCGCGGCAGCAATCGGAGCCGTCGGGGAAAGTTCTGACAGGAAGTCGTCTATCGGCATTTGGGTCATCGGGATATTGGAAATCCCAGTGACAAGGTGTTTATGCAATTCAGAATCGCGAAGTCCGAAACCCCGATAGGAGGATATAAGGATGTGGTTTTATGAGAGCAGTCATATGGGCCAAAAGGCATAGCCAGGAGGGGATAAGGCCGGAAGAGAGCTCATCGAAGATTCGGGAGTTCCGTGATCGAGAGTCCGGATTTTCATGATGATAAACCCCGATGAACGAAAGAGATTATTTCGGAGGATCTAAGGGTCTATAATGACCGTTAGATGTGGAAACAAGACGTTAACTTAAGCCAGAACATGGTTATGCTTTAGGATAAGCGGTGGGCAGATCTGGACGGCCAGAGTCCACCCGCCCAGATCTACGGCTGAGGATGCATTCTGGAGCCCCCTTGCCATTCTACCTTTAATGGGTGGGGGGGGGGGCCCGGAATTGGACATGCAACTCCCAAACAGTCGAGATTAACTCATCGTGATCAACGGCTCCCAGGTGGATTCCAGACCCCCCTTGCCATTCTGCCTTTAATGGGGGGGGGGGGTCTGGAATAGTGTGGCGTGTAAAGTGGGGCCCCTCCCTGTCATGACGACCACCGTGTCACGTTTCCCTCTTGCCACCTGTATGCCACCTAACCACGCAACGGGGCATTTCTCATTGGCTTTTCTCTACCCTTGTTGAGGTTTGTTCCTATTAGGCATTTGCTAACCCGATAGGGACTCGTCCCCATTGGTCGCTCGCTAGCCTGCCGGGGTTCAGCGGTTGTAGAGTCGAACGTTTAGCCATTACTGTAGCACCGAAGCGCGAAATACAAAAGATGTTGCATTTAAATTGAACCGTGATCATGACCCACAATCACATGGGAACGGAGATGGAGAGAGAAAGAGCTAGCTTACGCTGGGCCTCCATGGTTATTTAGGGGTCCGAGTCCGACAGAAGACCGGAAAAATTCGATTTGGGTAGCGGGTATGTTACAAAGTGGTATTAGAGCATGGTTACAACACTTGGCCTGCTTGGGCTCAGGCACGAGTCGTGTTAGAAGATATTGTTATCTGTGTTTCTCTTTAAGGAGAAGGACTGCAGAATGAAACTATAATTTGGAAATTTCTATAACCCCTCTGTTAAAATGGTAACTACTCTCATAGGAGTAGGGGTGCACAGATCATTATTACTGATAAGATTTGAGTGTGAATGACAGAGGTAGAATAAATTGTGCTAGGAAGTTGCACGAGCCAGACAAGGACAGGAACTGAGTTGTTCTGTTCTAGTGTAACGATGACTACCTACTAAAACAGGTAGAGTCTCTTGTGATTAAGATGGCTGGTTAGGTAAGGATTAATAACCAAAGGAAGAACCCCTTCATGATTTGGGAAATCTGGTAAGGATGGGTAGGATCCTTAGAAAGTTATGACCACTGTATTATTAAGAGACTAAACCTCAAGCATACAATTCCTCATGATTGAGAGGACTCGTGAAAATACGTAGGGTCATATTTACATGACCTATAATGGTTAGAACCGACCATGAGGATAACCTGTTTGAGGATTCCTTTGAGACTGTTGCTAATTCCCAAGAGCGACCCTTGTTGGTCGTTTCCACAAGGAGAGGGTAACACCTATATGAGTTAGGACTATGAGATTATCCCTGTAAGTAACTTAAAAATCTCAGAAGGTATAGTAGGAGAAATCCTTCAGAAAAGAATTTTGAAGATTTGGATGGGATCTAGAGTCAAGATCCATTCAGAAAGAACCGAAACATTTCGGGTTGTTCGATCTCGGGAAGTAGCACACTAGTTAGTTGCGAGGAGATACCAGAATTTCACAATTCCGGAGATCAAAGGATTCGAGGTTCTCCATAATAGAAGTCTCGAAGTCGCGAAATGTGAAATCGCGACATAATCACAACCGTCGGTTGGAGAGTCGTTGGTGACTGTTAGACCTAATTAATCAGTGAAGAAGATAAGGCTGATAACCTCTCATCACTCATAATCTCAGGAGGAATAATATCCGTTAGATTGGAATCAACAAGAGCCGTTGATCTAGAGCTTCGAGGTTTCATCTATGGGAAAATGGAAGCGTAGACTTCCCAAAGCCGCGCCAAGTAAATCACCGATTTGATCCAGTCTGATTGATTGCCAGAGAGATCTGGACCATGGGATCCAGATTGTCGGGTCCACATAGATTAGAAGTTGGGAAACGGTGGAGCGTTGTCCATGGATTCGTCGAAATACGGGGTCCTGACGCGTGTCTGAGAATTGACCCCAGATTCCGAACGAAGGGTCATGTAGATGAAAGAGCCAAGAAAACCTTAGCCTTGGTCTTTCGGTTTTTCAGATTTTGGGAGTTAGGGAAAACAAAATTTCTTGCAACGGGAATTCTGAAATCGTGAAATGCGAAGCGCCCTTTTAAATTTGGATCGTGGTCACCGCCGGTGGTCGCGTGAGGAGAGGGTGTAAGCCAGTATAATGAGTAGTTCATGAGTTTAATGCACCGAGGAGCTTCCTATTAAGAAGCTTGATACTCATACCAGTAAGGTATGAATGATATATAAAACGTGAAAGTAATGCACATGTATGATGTAAGAGTATAAGTATACTAAAGGCCCAACATGATGGCCCTGATGAGTGAAACGTGAGGCAAGACTTACACTTGCCAAAATTGAATGAATACCATGGATGCATGGTTGATTCTATTCTAAAGAGTCATGAAGGATCTGTCTTGAAGGATAGCTTAATGGAAATGTATGTAGGCTATGAAATATACCTATGATAGCTACATGAAGGCTTAGGATTATGAAAGTGGTTAAGTACATTATAGATGTAAGTTAACAAAGATACATGTTTATATTCCTTAAGGGAATATTTGGTAGACCACTAAAAAGCTAACTCAAGGTTGAGGCCATCACAGTGGTGATGGATCTACAACGAGGAAGTTGCATGCTGAAGGAGTTCCCGGTGGAGGAACTGTATAAGGTCTCTATCAGAGGAATAGAGTCACAACCCTGATAATTGTTGAAGTATTGGACAATGGGCTACAAGGCATGTCCATGTATAAAAAAATCATGAAAGTAATAGAAGACTAATAACCGAATATTGAACATTCTGATAACCTAATGGAAGTGTGTAGGATGCACACGTTCCTGACCTATTATGAACAAAGAGTTGCTACTAAAGCATGTCAAAATATCCTAAGAAGTTAGGATGGGCCTAGACCAGGGCTGCTCAGAAAAGAGCAGTTGTGGAAACTAGCTTGGTTGGTAAGAGGCCAGTAAACCCCTGAGTATGATTAACTGAATAAATGAGTAGGTTTTATTGATACAGCTCGGTTGAAGCTGTGATTAAGGAAAGGCAGTGAGACCTTAGAGATAACTTGACTGGGTTGAAAATCCCCAGGCCATGTAGAAAGAATTGGAAGAAGGGGAGAGCCCTCAATTCTTTCTTTGACTGTGCATCTTGCTTTTAGGGGATGAGAAAGCCAGTACATTGATGAAAGAAAATGCTTTGACACCATAATAATGATGGTTGTAATGCTGTGAAAATGATTGTGAACTGTTGTGTTACACTCATGAAAAACATTAAGGATAATATGATGAAGTGCATACGGATATGCTAGACATGCCTGAAAATGTTTTATTAATTAAACTTTATGATATTTTCATTTCAATTTCATGACGATTAATATGCCTATGGTGTACGTCATGTGTAGAAAGGAATAATATTGGAACTGTTGAGGAAGACAGTTGCCAATAATGAACAACCTCAAGCAAAGGGTGACCATGGAAGGGCTGCGGTCGAAAGGTTGTTGAAGGGACTGTGGAAATCCCGCTAAAGTACTACTGATAAGCTAGAGGACAGAGAAAGGGTGCAAGCAGCCAAGAACAGGCATAAAGGTATTTGTGCCTGTGTGACACAAGGTATGAAGGGATTTGGTAAGAACCCCTTCTGAAAAATTTATTATTGCATGCTATACCTGAAAAATTGAAAGGGCAGTTGTGTGCCTTGGATATCCGAGTAGGGTAGGATTCGGGAAGGATGACCTGAATAATGGAGGCATGAACCTCTGGTACTAAAAGACCAATTGTAACCTTCAGAAGAATTCATGAACTGATATGTCATGAACACATGGACCAATCAATGAACGATTGGAAACAAAAGTGCTCATGGATAGCACGTTGCTTGGACTTACTTCCAGGAAATGCATATTTTCATAGAAGACAAACAATGGATTTTTTTTTCATTGAGGAAGGAGGTCCTTCCAACATTTTTACTCACATGGTATAGGTGTTAGAGAAAATCAAATTTGGGTGGCCATGAATGTTGGCACCCTAGTTATTAATGAAGGCATAATGCGCGGGCGCATTCATGCGAAACTTTTAAGTTTAACATGTACTAATTTGGGGTCGTGATCGGCCTATAACAGGAAGCGTGGATTCTATTGAAGGAATGAATGAAAATGAGTAAACCATATGAGGAGAGGATCGGTTAAATCCCAACACCCCATGACCAAGAACCGGTCCTAAAGTGTGACAAACTTGAAATCAATGCAAGAATGTATTGGGTATGAATGTGGCCAAGGATAGTGGCACAGTTGTTAAAACCCTTTGAAAGGTTGAATTACGTTTGAATATATATATACATAGAGAATCTAACATTTTGTTTGGTTGATTGAGGAATGAATTGCAGGAAACAAAGGGTCATGGATATGGCAGTAAGGTAAGCCCATAGGAAAGATCGATTTCCTGCTGGGCCAAACTGCAAGAATGGTATATCCTTTTGAGGAAGTAATTTAATCATTTAAGTGTGCACAACTCTAAGATTGTTATGACGATGTGGTAAAGGTGCAACAAAATGTATATGCATGGAAAAGCTAACCAGTTGTTTGGCTGATTGAAGTTGAAAGTGCAGGAAGCAAAGGGGTCTTGGATATGGCAGCATTGTAAGCCCATAATGAAGTCCAATTGCCTACTGAGCCAAACCATTACGGGGAGGAAAGTCCCATAATTATGAATTTGGTTCCTGTGCGGAACAAATATGAAAACAAATCGTGAGGATGGACAAATCTGTGGGTGACAGGTTTGCAATAAAATTTTGAAAGCCAGAATTGATAATGATGTCTCATGAATTTGTATACCTGTGATACAGGTGAGAAGAAAAGACATGTTCAGAAGGGAACAAATGAAGGCTGTCAAAACTGAAGATGATGAACATGACTACTACTGAGCCATGAAAATCCTGTGATGAGTCATGATCGCTTAAAATAAAATTGTATTGAGGTAACACCAGCCGGAAGGACGCCTCGGCGGAGCAAGTCCGAGGGACGCCTCAACTGTAAGACTCGATAGAGCCTCTAAAATCCTTCCTATGCAAGAAAAACTTGGCAGGACAATATGGATCGCCCAAGGGACT
>ML795551.1:219748-235828 GCA_009831015.1 Picea engelmannii
TGCATGGTGTATTGTGGTGTATTGGTGTAACTCTTATACTATTGTTCATTTCTCATTGGATATAATTGAATGGTTTAAGTATAAGTTGAAATTTTTTTTAAATTGTACTTGATACTGATTCACCCCCCTCTCAGTATCAACAACATATACCTATTTTTTAAGGAGTTTTGCGATGTTTTCTCTTGGTCCTACGAAGAGATGCCAGGAATAGACCCTCAAATTGTCGAACACATGATTCGCACTTACAAAAATGCTAAACATGTTCAACATAAATTATGACCAGTTAATCCGAGGAAGGTGGCAACTATTAAGGCTGAGGTTGAAAAGCTTCTTAAGGCAGTTTTTATTTACCTAGTCCCTCTCATTGAATGGGTGTCAAATCTCGTTCATGTTGACAAAAAGAAAGGGACCATACATGTTTGTATGGATTTTCGATATCTGAACAAATATTGTCTAAATTACAACTTCCCCACACCCTTCATTGATCATATTATCGATGAGTGTGCAGGAAGAGAAATATTCTCCTTCATGGATGGTTTTTCCAGCTACAATCAGATTTAGATCAGGCCCAAGAATCATCACAAAATAACTTTTATATGTGCTTGGGGGAATTTCACATATCATAAAATTCCTTTTGGTCTAAAAAATATTGGAACCACATTTCAGCAGGTCATGTCATTTTCCTTCCAATACTTGAAGCATATTGTTGAGGCTTATCTATATTACCTCGTTGGTTTCTCTCAGAAGAGGGTAGATCATTCAGTGCACTGTAGACTTATTTTTTAAATATGTCGTCATTATTTTATCCATTTGAAACTTAATAAATGGACATTTTATGTCATATTGGGGAATTTGTTGGGTTTCATTGTATCCAACAAAGGGATCATGGTTGATCAGTTAAAGTTGGAGGAAATAGTTCAGTTTCCACCTCCTGCAAAATATTTTTCAGTTACAGAGTCTCCAAGGAAAGGCCAATTTCCTTCGATGGTTTATTGCAAACTATGTTGACATCACCAAGGTATTTATGTGTTTGATGAATAAAGGGGCTCCCTTCATTTAGGATGAGTTCGCACAGCGATAGTTTGACATGCTTAAGAAAGCTCTTATGTATACCCCTATGCTTAGTCCTCCATACTATAGAAAGGACTCCTTGATGTATATTTTTGGTGCAATTATATGCATAATCTATTACCAAACATAAATTATCAACCGGGATTCGTAATCAGTAGATTTGATGCACTATATTTGCCGATAACAGATAGGTTCCTATGTTTGATGAGTATATCTCAATCAAGAAACAATCAATAACAAGATGTTATGTTTTCACACTTTTTCAAATAACACTCCACACATACAATTCAAAATCCAGAAATCAAAATTGATCAACAAATGTATAACTCAAAATTCTTGTTCAGGGGATGGATCTGATCATTATAGGCTCATGAAATTAAGAGATGAACTTAATATCTATCCCTTGGAACAACCATACAATCACTCATTAACATTCTGGAAACTTAACTGAGAAAAAAGAAATACCAGGCAGAGTATAAACACTCCATTGTAAGAGCATGTATGTGATAGATGGAGGTATGATCTCATTTCCTGTAACAACTCACTTCAAAATTGCAAGAAAATCTTATCTAATTATGCACACTCTTCAAAATCAATTGATTCATCACAAATGCAAATTTAATACAATATTGCAATCTTGCAATTCTGGAAAATTACTTCATTTCTACATAGGAAACATAAGTTTTAATGAGATGTTCCATTTGTTGGCTTATGTAATACAAATGATGGACTCTCAATTGTTCTTGTACTGCCACACTTTGCAATCAATTCTAATAGTGAAATCAAAAATGAAATCAAAACAACAAGTACAAAAAATAGAAATATATACTAATAATTTACAATGATCTTACCAAGATGGATCGGTGGCCCCTTGTCGATGCCAAAATGGAAGCTTTTAGATCAGCATATGCTAAATTCTAAAATACACACAGGATCATTGAATTCAAACTTCCATTGATCTTCAACAAATAAATTTACAAAAAGAGCTTGTTCAGAAATCCAATCTGCAGCATAATAATTCATCTTCCTTCAAGAACCAATATTACATCATAATAATTCCCCCCCTCCGATCAGACATATGAGGTATTATTTATACATAAAATCCATGGAGGAATGGATGGAACCGAATCCCCAAACTAAAAAAACAATTTTCACAATTTTAGAATAAATTCCACACATCTGTGTTTTTTTATCAATTTGGGCAAATTCGAGTTAGGGCTCCACCCATATCTCCCAAACCAATTCTAATTGTGAACAAATTCCCTCTTAATACTCAATTTTCCATATTCTAGACAAAACCCATATATTCGAATTTCTAGATCCGATACCATATGCACAAAAATCGAGGCGCAAGTTGGCAGTTTGAGATTTTTGCTAATTTTGGCATAATCATTCCTCCTAAGATGGAGGTCTACACATGCAATATGGGTGAATTATGACACACGTTTATGCATGTAAACATCATTCTGGACAAAACCCATCTACCCGATTTTCGTCTAGAAACATTCCAAAATTTTGAATTATGTCTAATACCGGAATGTTGTAGATAGGGTTTTAGTAATGGATCAACACAATCACGACCATGAGTACCAGATGAGGCACAAAGGAAGTACCAGATCAGGTGCAAGACTGGTACCAGATGCATTGTTGAATGTGTTGGTACCAGATGCAATTTTGTGCGAGTATCAGAATAGGTGGAACCTTGGTACCAGAATAGACTGGGTACCGAAATAGGTGGATCCTTGGTACCAGAATAGACTGGGTACCAGAATAGGTGGAGCCTTGGTACTAGAATAGACTAGGTACCGGATCGCGCCATAGTTGCAGTATCGGATTGTACTATAGTTGTAGTGTCGGAATAGTGAGGTACCGAATCAAGCTGCTTAAGAGTCAAATTGATTAGGATCATACATAATCAAGCATTTAATCGAATTGACTCAAGAAAAATAAACAAATCATGCCTTAATCATGAGTTACCTCTCTATGAATATGGATAAGGTCATCAAGTGTATTTGTGGAGGAAACAGTCAATTATATACACATAGCATAGGTAAAATAGGCTCAGATAGAGGGTAATATAGGGTAATAAAGGTGTCAAAATGGAGACTCAACATTCCCCCATGCTTAAGTCATTGCATGTCCTCATGCAACAATGATCTTCAAAATTTCAAAATTGATGGTACTCCTCACTCGATCAAGCATTCCCCGATGTTCCACCCTTCTTCATCTCCTAATTTCCTGCTATACAATATAAACTTCCTGGCCTATGCTTCACACTTTTTACCCATGGAAAAGTAGTTATGATAAAAAAGTGGAGTCATGAGTAATAGATTAGATCTGTTAGTGATTTGACATTAATCCAATCTGTTGTGCATCATAGTTAGGAGAAAGGGTTGGATGTCACTCTAATATGATTATAGGATAGTGGTCAAGAGTTTTCATAATGACTTTTACTAATAGGCCCCCCTGGCTAAATTACCTTTAAAATAAAAGTGATATAAGCATAGTTTAGATCTCATTTGAATAGAGGAACACATAAAAGAATGCATCCCAAGATGATTAACTCGTTTCTTATCCAAGTTTTTAGAAATGAAGCTCTTCTTTTTTAGGTAAGGTGAATTACATATACTAAGGGTCACACTTTCATGCAAACTTATTTATTTTAAAGATAGAACTATAAAGTGGATACTTGAAGGTTCTTAAGAACATCATCCGATAAATATAAAGGTCGTCTCCTAGCCTTGATTTGATAATGATTGCTTCTGAATGAGACCCAAGGGTTTTTGTTCAGTTTCAGGTGTGCCACTTTATGTTTTTCAACTCCCTTTACCCGGCATAGACTCGTTGCCATCAGGCTTGTTTAGTGCCTTGACGAGTTTACCTTAGTACCATACAAGCATGGCCTCGCTCCAAGCAGTCTTGTTCAGTACCTCGACGAGTTTACTTGTACATCTTGATACTTCCTTTTTATTATATTACTCAAAAGATTTAAAATTATGTATATTGTTCATTGATAGTTTTATAGTATAAGGAAGGTCGGTGGTACAAGAGTGTTTTAGCAGGTGGTACGAGAGTGTTTTAGAGTTATTAGGCACATAATTAACTGCTTTCAATTATCCCAAGGGAGACATCACCCACATTAGACTTAAATCTCAGCTATTCAATGCATAATGGAACATCTCGGATAATGACTAAGAGGTCCCTCTAGTTAATCCTATTAGGGTTCTCATGAAAGTTCATTGAGGTTTTGCAAGGGAGGTCCACCACATGAGGTTTTCATCAATACCTCTCAAGAGAAACTTGTAAAGATAAACTTGGATAAGTACTTGTTGAATCAACTAGGTTAGTATTATACATAATGGTGCCACCACTTTTCAATGGATATTTCAATTAGCAATCACTTTTTTCAAAATGATGAGGTAATAAGACAAGTGCACCCATTATCATATAGAGCTAAATATGAAAATGTCTTCTTAAAGGATAGCAAGGATGATTCATTTAGGGGTGAGTGTAGAAATGTAGGAGGAATATGTACATGAGAGTAAAGAACAATTAAACACAAGACTTAAATGATCCTTGATAGAAAGAACATACAAAGATTAGCCCATACCTCCAATTACCTAAAGTGAAAACAATCTTAAGCACATGACAAAGATCATATCACTTTGGCATCAGTACCAGATAAGTAATGGAGCAAGACGGTACCAGAACATAATTATGTAGTACTGGAACAGAGCAGTACCGTAACAGAATTCTGCAGTACTGAAACAATATTCTACAGTACGGGAACAAAATAGTACCGGAACATAAAAATGAAAATAAGTAACAGGGGGCAAAAATAGAGTGATAGGATGAATGATTTCTATATGAGATGTATACGAGGGCTTGAAAAAGTTCATGGTATGGAGCATGCAATAATTGAGGACAGGAGGATGTATGAGAGTAACCACATGTTTAATACATAATTAGTCTAATTCCTTAATAAGATGAAAAAATGTTGAGTTTATACGTCCTATTAATTGAAGCATTTAAATCAAGCAGCAAAAACTTTGAAATTAGGATAAGGACTACCAACACCTCATTACCAGTACTGGATCACCTTAGTACCAGATGAACACAGATTTATTTTTTCCTAGTACTGGATGAACGTAGATTTATTTTTGCCCAGTACTGGATGAATGCAGACCTTGCCCAGTATCAGATGAACGCAGGGTTTTTCCCAATACCGAATGAACACATAGCCTCTCCTACAATACCATATGAATGCAAATTTTTTCCCAATACTGGATGAATGCAGACCTTCTCCCATAGTACCAGATGAATGCAGAACTTCTCCCATAGTACCAGATGAACACAAAGTTTTTCCCATAGTATCAGATGAACACAGACCTTCTCCCACAATACCGGATGAACGCAGAGTTTTACCCACGGTATCGGATGAACGCAGAGGAAAACATTGTTTGCAGTACCAGATGAATGCAATTCTGCAGTAGCGGAACAAAATTTTACAGTACCAGAACAGAGAAGTACCGGAACAAAATTCTGCAATACCGGAATAGAATGGTACCAGAATTATGGAAATGACTATCAAATACCAGCACTGAACATGTTGATTTGTCCTCGTCGAAGGAAGTTGCAAAATAGTATGAAGGTATCAGTAACCACTCCCCCATGCCTAAGGTTTTACATGGCCTCATGCAAACAATGTGATATGCTAAAAAAAGGCTTCTCGAAAGTTTGTGAACATCTGCTAAAAACAAACCAATAGAACTAATTAAAACTAGATTTGTATTCATGATTACAAACAAAAAATTTAGGGAAAATGTCAAAAGTTGAATTATTAGCTATGAACAAAATAGTTTAGAATTAACATTCAATTTCAACTACTATTAAAAGGATCACTTAATTGATCATCCTTGTGAAATAGTGGTTTTAAAATAAATAGGTAATGATAAAGCACGAATGCATCATTTTTAACAACTTAAGGAAAAAAAAGAAATTTGAAGAAATAGGTCATGAAGCACTCCCTTAAGTGTTATCTTATGTTGACAAGGATACCTTCTCCTCTTTTGAAACCCTTCCAGTATTATGTGTGCATTCGGAGGATGAAGATATTCCCTTCTCATAAGATTCCAAACAAAATTATCATAACTTTTAGAAAGAAATCTACTATAGGAACAAAAGATATTAAACTGATTGCTTTATTAACTTTTGACATTCCCATTTATGAAAAGTATAAAAGATATGTTGCATTGTACTTATATGCAACATTTATTTATTTATTTACCTAATTGAACAAAATAAAATGTCCTTCAAGTATAGGAATACTTCCAATGAAGCCATGTGCGTAACAGGGTTAGAAATATATCCATACTTAGGTTTAAAAGATAACACTTAATGCATACTGGAGTATGAAGGACCAGTTGCTTTGATGATGAGATCAAATAACAATGAAAATTAAAAGAGTAGTGTGACCTGAAAACTAATTGGAACCATATTTCAATAGGATCAAGATATTTGTGTTTCCCTTCTTTGTTTAGGTCATACAACATGTGCTCATTTTCCATGCTACGCATATTATCTTATTCAAGATGATTGGTCTTTGGAGTACATACAGGATCTGTTGAGAGGCATGATAAGAAATTCTCAATCTCATGTTCCAATGGTTTCTCTCCATTGAATTCTATCCATGATTCTTTAGTCTCCTCAACAAATTGACAATAGGAATCTGAAGGGACTTCTAAATCTTCTTGTGGACAGACAACTAAATTCTTGATTGCTATCAAGATATGCTCTTCCTGGGAGGTGGATATCCCAGCTATTGCTAGAATGTGAGAAAGTTCTTGGAGGAACATTCTTCAAGCTTTTGATCATCCTTGAATTACTCTAGTTGGTTGATGATCCATGTCTCACAACACAAATTAGTACTTGAGCGTTCTTACAGCAACCCAAAAATTATTTATCATCAAAGATATGAATTTTAAAACTATTTGCAAAAATAAAACACACCAAAATTGAACTCCTTGCATTACTGGGACCCTATTTTCACTAGGTTATCGGTTCGCACAATTTAGCTCATTGTAAATAAAACTGAATTTGCATAAAAGAAGGAAAAACACACTTGCATTAAAAGAAGAGAGGAAAACCTAACTTTGGAGAAACCCCACCAAAGTGGATCTGTGGGATCTTCCCTCACGTCTTACTGTCTTCTCTCCACCCTTAGGTCATCCATAAAACCAATCCAAAACCATTAAAACAATCTGATTCAAATACTACCTATTACCATTTACAACTCTCTGACAACGGCGCCAAAATGTTGGTGCAATTATATGCACAATATATTACCAAACATAAATTATCGACTGGGATTCGTAATCAGTAGAGTTAATGCACTATATGTGCCGATAACATACAGGTTCCTATGTCTGATGAGTATAGCTCAATCAAGAAACAATGAATAACAAGATGTTATTTTTTCACACTTTTTCAGATAACACTCCACACATAAAATTCAAAATCCAGAAATGAAAATTGATCAACAAATGTATAACTCACAATTCTTGTTCAAGGTATGGATCCTCTCATTATAGGCTCATGAAATGAAGAGATGAACTTAAGATCTATCTCCTAGAACAACCAGACAATCACTCATTAACATTCTGGAAACTTAACTAAGTGAAAAGAACTACCAGGCAGAGTATAAACACTCCATTGTAAGCGCATGCATGTGAGAGATGGAGGTCTAATCTCATTTCTTGTAACAACTCACTTCAAACTTGTAAGAAATTCTTATCTAATTATGCACACTCTTCAAAATCAATTGATGCATCACAAATGGAAATTTAATACAATCTTACAATCTTGCAATTCTGGAAAATTACTTTGTTTCTACACAGGAAACATAACTTTTAATGAGATGTTCCATTTGTTGGCTTATGTAATGCGAATGATGGACTCACAATTGTTCCTATACTGCCACACTTTTTGCAATCAATTCTAATAGTGAAATAAAAAATGAAATGAAAACAACATGTACAGGAAATAGAAATCTATACTAATAATTTACAATGAGCTTACCAAGATGGATCAGTGGGCCCTTGTCGATGCCAACATGGAAGGTTTTAGATCAGCATATGCTAAATGCTAAAAGACACACAGGATCATTGAATTCAAACTTCCATTGATCTTCAGCAAGTAAATTTACAAAAAGAGTATGTTCAGAAATCCAATCTACAGCATAATAATTCCTCTTCCTTCAAGAACCAATCTTACATCATAATAATTACCCCCCTCCACTCAGACCTATGAGGTCTTATTTATACATAAAATCCATGGAGGAATGGATGGAACCGAATCCCCAAACTAAGAAAACAATTTTCACAATTTTAGGATAAATCCCACAAATCTGTGTTTTTTATTAATTTGGGTAGATTTGAGTTAGGGCTCCACCCATATCTCCCAAACCAATTATAATTTTAAAAAATTGTCTGCGTAATAATCAATTTTCCATATTCTAGACAAAACCATATCTTCGATTTTCTAGATCTGATACCATATGCATGGAAATCGAGATGCAAGTTGGCAGTTTGAGATTTTTTTTAATTTTGGCAGAATAATTCCCCCTAAGCTAGAGGTCCACACATGCAAGCTAGGTGAATTATGACACACATATTTGCATGTAAACATCATTCTAGAAAAAAGCCATGTGCTCGATTTTCTTCTAGAAACATTCTAAAATTCTGAATTATGTTTAGTACCGGAATGTTGTAGATAAGGTTTTAGTACCGGATCAACACAGTCATGACCATGAGTATGAGATCAGGTGCAAAGGAAGTATTGGATCAGGTGCAAGAATGGTACTGGATGCAGTGTTGAATGTGTTGGTACCAGATGCAATGTTGTGCGAGTACCGGAATAGGTGGAACCTTGGTACAGGAATAGGTGGAGCCTTGGTATCGGAATAGACTGGGTACCAGAATAGGTGGAACCTTGGTACCGAAATAGACTGGGTACCGGAATAGGTGGAGCCTTGGTACCAGAATAGACTGTGTACTAGAATAGGTGGAGCCTTGGTACCGAAATATACTGGGTACCGGATCATGCCATAGTTGCAGTACTGGATCGTGCTATATTTGTAGTACCGAAATAGTGAGGTACCGGATCAAGATTCTTAAGATTCAAAGTGATTAGGATTATACATAATCAAGAATTTAATCGAATTAACTCAAGAAAACTAAAAAAATCATGCCTTAATCATGATTTACCTCTCTATGCATATGGACAAGGTCATCAAGTGTATTTGTGGAGGAAACAGTCAATTATATACACATAGCATAGGTAAAATAGGCTCAGATAGAGGGTAATATAGGGTAATAAAGGTGTCAAAATGGATACTCAACATATATCATGGTAGTAGAAACCACAATTAGCATGGTTTTGGTTCAGGAGGATGATATCTCACAAGAGAACGTCATATATTATCTCAAACATGGTTTCATTGGACCTGAACTCAATTATTCACATGTTGAGAAATTAGCCTTGGCAGTTGTTCATGTTGTTCAGAGACTACGGTAAAACATTGTAGTTGATAATGTCAATCCATTTCAATACATCTTGACATGGCGTATCATAGGGGGGAAGTGTAATAAATGAATTTTTATTCTACAAGTATTCGACTTGGATTTTGTCTCTACTAAGTCGAAAAAATCATTAGTTTTATGAATTAACGTTGGGGTTTCCTAGGGAGAGTGAGGAACATGTGATTACGGATTCGTTTCGTGGGGAACATGTTTTCCTTATTTATTCAATAAATCCTTGGTATAGGGATATCCTTATATATCTCCAGACTCTCAATTTTCACCACACTATTCATGAGATGATTGGTGTCGACTTTGCCATCAGATGAAGAATTACCCCATCATCGGCGACACTTTGTATCTTCATGGGGTTAGTTTGATTCTCCATCGTTGTTTAACCCATGAATAAGTAATGTTCATTCTCAATGACTTCCATAGTGGAGCATGTGGCGGTCTCTTATCAGGGTTGGAAACAACCCAAAAATTACTACATGCCAAATACTTTTGGCCAAAAATCTTTAAAGATTGCATTGAGGTGGTCAAGAAGTGTCATAGTTGCCAAATATTTTCTCTTCAAATATGTGTGCACCATGCTCCACTTTTCCCCATCATCACTGTCAGTCTGTTCACAAAGTCGAGAGTTTATTTAACTACATTCCACCCTCCATCATCTAGGGGGCATCGTTACATCATCATGGTCATTGACTACTTTAATAAGTGGGCGGAGGCCATGCCTACTTTCACGAATGACGGTGAGACTACAGTCTTATTCCTATTCAACGAGGTTATCGTCGGGCTTAGAGTTCTGAGAGATATTGTCACTAACCATGTGATCTGAATTATTTTAGGAATGATATGAAGGAAAAGATATAACAGAGATATAACAAATAATTACAAAGAGATATAGAAAGGAACATAGTAATATAGTAAGGCTCAAATTCTATTAATCATTGTCTAAAATATAAAATACTATAAAATGCAAAAGCACACAAGCTAGCTAGAATGGTGGTAGCTTATCCCTGAGAAAGGATGTGTTGGCTACGCTCATTCACAAGAATTTGGTTACAATGAGGCTCCAAAGGCCTTTTTAACATAAATCATAACTAATAAAACCCTAAGCATCCAAAAACCTAACCCTAGGAGATGAAGCGCCAAAAGTCATGTGGGCCTCAATGGGGTAAGTTGGTACATCAACTTTCTGGGGTCGTAAATTTTGCATACAATATTTGTTTTAGGTGCACGATAGCTTGTTGGAAAAAAATATACAAGGAATACACATGCTTCCATCAAGCTCTAACTAAATCCTACTGTGTGACTATGGTGGGCCCAAAAAACATTTTTTAGGGCCTCAAAACGGCCCCAAAAGTTTAGGACTCAAAAAATAGGAAAAAACTGCCAAAATGGAAATTGGTCTTTGAACTAGTGGAATAGGAGGGTGGCCATCGATATCAACATATATCATTCATCCCCCCCCTTAGGAAGCAATAGTATTTGTTGTGTCAAGTTCCTTCTTCATATGAGGAAACTTCTTTTGAACCTGACTCTTGGTGAACTAATTTCCCTGATGAAGAAACTACCCTACTTTGACGACCTGATAGAGTTTGATAGTCTATTGGTGGGTTTCCTTTGTCTTGGTGTCCATGATCCAATCCACTATCTAATTTTTCTATGCAGGAAATATTGATTTCTATAGGATCCAACTTCTCATCCACATCTAAAGTGTCTAAGAGAGGTGGAAAATATGGTCAGAGTAGTTCCACATTAAAAAATGGGTGCAATTCAAGGAAAGGAGGAATACTTAATTCAAAATCATTATCACCAATAGACTTGACTTGGTGATGGTGTAAGGCTCGTATCAGAGTGGGAAAATATTTTTATGGGGTCCATTGAGGCGCTCTTTCTTCAAATGCAACCAGAAATTATCTCCCACATAAAATTTGTGTGGTACCTCATTCTTATCGTGGTGTTGCTTTTAATTTTCATTGGCTTTATACACAATATCATGAACTTTTTTTTGGATGTGTTGGATGCGCTCAAAACATTTGGCTACCTGATCATCCTCTGTCTAAGCATGGGAGGACTCTTCCTGTGCGGTTGTAATGGTAATAGCTACATCAATGGGGGGCAATGGTTGGAACCCCAAGCCCACCTGAAAATGGTTGTGGCCAATGGAGTTGTGGAGGGCTATGTTGTATCTGTTGATACTGAGAGGGAGGTGAATCAGTATCAAGTACAATTTAAAAAAAAATTCAACTTATACTTCAACCAGGTTATATATTCAATTATATCCAATGAGCAATGAACAATAGTAGAAGAGTTGCACCAATACACCACAATACACCATGCACAATATATGAGAAATAATCAATAGTTATTTTTCAAGGGAAGTAATGACTTCCAAGTGAAGCTATAGCTTCCAAATATAAAGGAAGTGATAAACCTCCAAAAGGAATATACAATCCTCCAATATCAAGATAGGGTTGACCTCTCCATCATTTCCCATTCCTTCCATAGAATGTTCTTTTTCTCTTTATATAACAATAAGTTATCTCTTTATTCGCTAACTTGTGTAGAATGCCCCGCGCTCAATATTTAACATAAGATTCTGAAATCCATACACAAGAAACTATAGCCTGTACTCTTTCTAGTGAAATTTGTCTCAGTTCATTTGGATTCTCTATGAAGACGTTATGATTGTTTTACCTGGAACACATGTTTATGAATAGCTCTAGGACTAGTCAAAAACCATATCTTCCACAGAATGTATCTCCAAAAGTATAGCGTATAAAGAGATGACATGTTTACCACAAGTACCTAGATATTTCTTCTCAATAGCCTCTGAATTTCACCATATCAATCATTCTAGAAACAAATTTATATCGAAAATGGTAAGATGACCTATAAATAATATACCTTAGAACACATCACTAAAAGACTTCATCCTCCCTTGAAATTCGACCTTCTTTACTTCATATTTCCTCTGAAATTCAACTTATATCTCCTTTTTCATTAACAAACTTGTGTGTTTTTTAAAATGAATGTATAATGATATGTATTTATACCCTTTATGTCACTTCCTTTTAACATTAGGGCTGACATGTATTTTTTGCTTCAATTCACATTTTCATATTCAAAAATCCATTTCTCCTCAATCATGAGGATCCATGTGATGTGCCACATACCACCGGAAGCAGCGTCACTTATACTATCCATCCTCGGGTCATGTATCTGCATGTGTAATTTACTTCATTTCTATCTACTTCGGTCAAATGTGGGGTCCAAAAGCCAATGGCTAGGGTTGACATCAATGAATACAACCAATGACTGGGGTTGACATAAATGACAACAACCAATATTCAAACCATCTCCCCCTTTTTCATTGATGGAAAAACTCATGCTCCCCCTGACATCAATGACTACAACCAATGACTAGGGTTGACATCAATGACAACAACCAATATTCCAACAATATCTATGTTAAACATAAGGAATGCTTTCATCCCATGTGCATGGATGTTTGGAATTATACATTCGTAGGATATGAACAATCATCATGTTGAATACGTTTGTTTGTCCATCATTCTATGGGTGGAAGGAAATCGATTTGGTCAGCTTGGTGTCCATCATCGACCATAGGCTAGACCAAAAGGTGCTCAGGAACCTACCATCTCAATCGTAGATAATAGTTTGTGGTAGCCCAAAATGAACCCAAACATGTGTGAAGAAGAGCTAGGTGGTGGCCTCGGTTGTGATGCTCTTCTTGTAGGGTGCCAAAATTACCATCTTAGAGAATCTATCGATGACTACAAAGACACCATCATTCCCATTCTTGGTTGAAGGAATATCGGACATGTATTCCATGGATATGCACTCCCAAGGCCTATCCGAAGTAGGTAAAGGGGTGTATAGCCCTTGTTTCTTGATGGAAGGCTTGACAATGACACGGGTGGTGCATGATATAATGTACTTGTGAACATCTTGTCGAAGCTTCGGCAAACAAAAATGCTTTTGCAATACTACCATTGTCTTTTCTACACCAAAATGTCGCACTGCCTGGTTGTAATGAGCTTCCCAGATCATCTTTGCACACTCACTTGAAGGAACATAGAGGTGGCTCATATGGAATAATAATCTATCCTAGAGATGAAATTTGGGAGTTGTTTTCTTGCGCTCAATGTCTGATAGGATGTAGCAAAGTTAGAGTTATTATTGTATAATTGTGGCCATCCAGAAGTCTCATGTCCACAGGAGTTGAGAATTGTGGTTAGCGCTTCCACTAGCGGTCGACTAAGGAAATCTGAAACATGGTTGGTGCTACCCTTCTTGTACTTCATATTCAAGTGGAATTATTGCACGTACGTGGACCACTTATGATGGCAACCATTTTGTAAATTTCCTTATGTTTGCATGAATTGTGGAGGCTTGTGATCAATGTGGATGATCATTTTCTTCCCCAGAATGTAATGCATCCACTGTCAACGTGCCTGGACAATAGAGTACATCTCTTTGTCATAGGTGGGGTATATTTGAACAACATCAGACATAGTTTCACTATCATATGCTATCATATTCCCATATTCAGTGAGGACTACACCAATAGAATAATCTAAATCATCCGTCTCAATCTCAAATGGGCATTGTAGGTATGGAAGAATGAGGAATGGTGTTGAGCAGAGGTGAGATTTCATATCCTCGAATGATTTTTTTTGGTGCGTGAACCACTCAAACTTGTCCTTTGCGCCACACTTGGTCACTTGGATTAGGTCCCAAGAGATATGAAAGAACCCCAACACAAACCCTCGGTAGAAGTTACAAAGGCCCAAGGTGTTGTGGAGCTCGGTCATTCTTTTTGAGGTTGGCCAATCGCGAATGACTTAGATCTCGGCAGGATCCACATTTACACCCTTCTCATCCATGATGTATCCTAAATATCTGATTCTCTACATGTCGAAGGAACACTTCTCCAAATTGGCATATAACGTTTTGTTGGATTAGTGAGAGGGGGGGTGAATCAGTAATAGAGAAATTTAATCCTTTTTAACCATATAATCCAAGTGTTATATCATTGTATCATTATCATCCAATAACTATAGAGTAAATAATCAATGAACAAATGAACAATCATACACATACACAGTACACCAGTGTTTTACGTGGAAACCCAAAGCGGGAGAAAACCACAGAACTTTTTTTCTTATATGTCTTGAATAATTACATTCATTGTAAGAGCCAACTTCCTTTGTTTTCCAGATGCAACTGGAAGGAGGATCCAACCCCCTAGTTTCTCAGGATACAACCTGAGGGAAGCTCTAACTCCCCAATTCTCTAGCTACAACCAAAAGGAGGCTACAACCCCCTATGTTCTTTGGCTACAACCACCTGTCTTTGCTTCGTCCAACCGCCATGACGTATAAGTAGTATGATGGAACCATTGTCACACTATAACTCTGAGATATATTGTTGTAAACATGTACCAATAAACCTGCACCAAACAACCTATACCAATAAACCTGAACCATGCATCAACTTGTACCTCAACCTGTAATCAACATGTACCATAAACAAGTGAATCAACCATCCACCAACCTGTACCAAACAAACTGTAATCAACCTGTACCATAAAAAAGTTCATCCAACCATGTACCAAGTATGTACCTATCATGTATCAACTACTCATCAATTATGACTCATCAAGATGTACCAACATCATCAACTATACACCTCATGTATGTGCCAACACATCAACTGCTTGTCTCAACCATGTACCTAACATGTACCTCAACTAAAATACCTCATCAATTTCATCATCCAAATATGATTTGTAACTCTGTAATATACCTGGTTTATATGATCACATACCTCCAAACCTTCCTTAAATTTAACAACAAGAGACTAGCATTTTCATCAAACTTTTCTTTAGTCCCACATGACTAGTTTTGGATTAGTCAACCCCAACTTGAAATAATCATAACTATGTACCTGTAATGAATAAAGACATGAAAATAGTAAACAATGTTCTTTAGTGTATTTTATGCAATTCCTCCAGGTGTCACTACTTGGAACCTCTCAGAAAAGGGGTTATATCAAAAATGGCATACCTTGTTGAATTTTGGCTTATTCTAGAGAGTGAACTTGTAGAGCATGCCGCACAAAATATTTATTGTATGGATCTGAAAATTTTACACAAAATAATACAAAATGTACTATAACCAACACATTTTTTCTTACTTAATTTGGATCTATTATGAAGAATTTATGACATTTTTACCTAAAACACTTGTTTTAGACTAGTTTTAGGACTAGCCACAAACCCTATTTCCCACAGAGTGTAACCCCAAAACTGCAATAACCCACAAGATGAAATTTGTACCAAATCTACTTGGATATGTTTTCTCAATGTCCTATCAATTTCATGGTCTGAATCGTTCTAGAA
>ML795551.1:235878-246692 GCA_009831015.1 Picea engelmannii
GGACTAGCCACAAACCCTATTTCCCACAGAGTGTAACCCCAAAACTGCAATAACCCACAAGATGAAATTTGTACCAAATCTACTTGGATATGTTTTCTCAATGTCCTATCAATTTCATGGTCTGAATCGTTCTAGAAAAAAAAATATTGCGAAAATGGTGAGATGACCTATAAATAACATACCTTAGAAAGCATCATCAAAAGAATTTATCCTCCCTTGAATTTCGGCCTTATTTACTTAACCTTATCTCTGAAACTTGACTTATATATCATTTGGTTACCTCAGTCACCTGTAGATATTCAATATGCTAAAGTGTGATATAAAATGAGAGAGATGTGCCTCTTATTTATACTTTCATGTAGCTTCCTCAAGGGGTTACCTTTTAACCATCTTAACCCACTTTCCTTATTTTAGGGTTAACCAAATTCTAACCACTTGTCCAATTAGTAATTTATCCTTTAACTTTATTTTTTAAATCATTTATTTTGTATCCACTTTGACTTATAGTACACTCATCACTTCACTTTAACTCAAGGGGTTACCTTCTAACCATCTTAAACCACTTTCCTTATTTTAGGGCTAACCCACTTCTGACCACTTGTCAACTTAGTTATTTCTCCATTAACTTTATTATTTAAATAATTTCTTTTGTATTCACTTTGAATTATAGTAAACTCATCACTTCACTTTATTATTTACCTTCTAAAAATCTCTTAAACCACTTTGACTACTTTGACCTTTTGGGGCTTCTACATGACGCATGAGGGTTCTCCAACTTCACATGGCCATAACTCTCTAACTGTGAGGAGTTATGTGAGTTCTAGGTGTGTTTGTTCTAGTGAATGGATTCTTCTTCTATTCTCAACTCTTGCATCTTTGTTTCTAATAATCTGATCTAAAGGATGATTCTTTTGTACTCGTCTGCTAGGTGACTTTGGAGTCACTTGTTGAACTTGATCTTCTACTTCTATCAGATCCTCTTCATATTCCCCTTCTACTTCTTTTTTATCTTCTATTTCTTCTTTGTAAAGTTGTTCCATTGATTCATTTTCTTCTTCCTTTAATTCTTGTCTACCTATTTCATCAATTGTTACGTTGATGCTTTCCACAAATTTGTTCAATATCAGGTTGTAACACTTGTATTCTTTCCTTGTACTTGATTAACCAACAAGTACTCCTTTTTCCACATGAGAGTCAAACTTTCCCATTCTGCCATCTTCTATTTTGATGTATCATTTTCTTCCAAAAACTCTGAAGTGCTTCGCATTTGTTGGTCTTCCTTTCCATAGCTTATAGGGAGTTTTGTTAGTGTTTTTTATGAGCATTACTCTATTTTGAATGTGAACTATTGTATGCACTACCTGTGTCCAAAAAATATCTGTCAATTTTGAATCCATTAGCATTGCTTGAGCCATTTCATGTACTGTCTTGTTATTTCTTTCAACAACTCCATTATGTTGAGGTGTCCTAGCAACGGAGAATTTCCTTTTTATTCCATGACTGTTTCAGTAGTCCATAAATTCCTTTGAATTTAACTCTCCTCCATTATCAGATCTCAAGCATTTGATTTTTTAATACATTTCATTTTCAACCATTTCCTTGTAGATCTTGAAGTTTTCAAAAGCTTCTGACTTATTCTTGAGAAAGAAAACTGCATTCATTCGTGTATAATCATCAACTAATAACATAAAGTATTTCTCACCTTTTGAACCCTTTTTTGTAGTTGGTCCAACTAGATCAGTATGCACAATTTCCAGTGGTCTTGTTGTTGAATATTCCTTTGATTTGAACCTGGTCTTTGTTTTCTTTCCTTGTTGACATTGCTTGCATAAAGTGTTGGTTGGTTCTGTGATCTAGGGCATTTCTTTGATTGCTTATCTTTTTCTGACTTTGACAAGGTTATAAAAATGTATGAGACCCATTCTTTTGTGCCATAGTCAAATTTCATCTTCCTTTCCTAGACAACACTTTTCATTTCCAATTTCGCTTAACAAATATATGTTGCTTGATGTTCTCGCAGTTGTAGCAATCAATTTTCCCGAACCTTCTTTTCTTATCTCGCACTTTGATGAATAGAAAGTAACTTTATGACCTTGGTCACACATTTGACTCACACTTAGAAGATTATGTTTCATATCTTCTACTAGTAGAACACTTTCTACTTTAGTATTCTTGTTCCCAATTCTGACTATTCATTTTCCAATGATTTTAGTTGAATCATCATTTCTGAAGGAGACTAATACATATTTTTCCTTTATTAATGTAAGAAATTTGTCTCTATCACCTGTAATGTGTTTTGAACATTCATTGTCAACATACTAACCATGTTTATTCTGCTTAGCTTGTAGAGCGAATGTGCATTCTTCATTGTTGTATTGATTATGATTTCTTATCCATGTCCTTTTATGAGGTTCTTGTCTATGGTTGTTGTTGTTCTATTGTGGTTTTCTAGGAGGAATTTTCATTCTGCAATATTTGGCCATGTGTCCAAAGTTGTTACACTTGTAGCATTCCACTTCAGTTCTTAATGATTCAAACCTGGTGTAACTTATTCTCTATGTTTCACTAGGACTTCTTGGATAACCCTTTTGTGTATGACTTTCAAAGTTGTTTATGTTGTTGTTGTTAGCTCTGCAATTCACGGCTTTATGTCCAAAATTATTACATGCATAACATAAACCAAAAAATATATTTTGATACCTGGGAGTTGAAGATATTCTAAAAGGAGGTTATCTTATGAATCCTTCTTCTTCCTAAGACTTATCTGTTTCTATCGATCATTGATTCTGAAATCTGAATCTTCTCGGTGGAGGAGTGTCCTCGTAATTTTCTTTGTAGACCCCCCTATCCCCTTTGATTGTTTTTGCATATATTTTTGGATATGTTTCTTGCTCTGTTGTTTTGGAGCTTGATCCCTTTTCTGTCTGATTGTATCCAAGTCTGAACTCATCATGATTAGGACTTTGACTACTGATAATTTCATTCAAAACTTTTGAGTTGTTCTACATATTTTTTCTTTTGAAGATCCTTTCTTAATGTGAGATTCTATGCTTCCAAATTTTCAATGATCTTGTCTATTCCTTCTAGCTATTATTTTAGTGCTTCTTTAATTCTTTTATCTTATTCAACTTGAACCTTCAAATTTGTGATCATTTGTTCTAATTCCTAAGTGTCTTCTTTCTTGTCTAGTTCCGCTTGTAGCTTCTTGTTTTTCATCTTTTCTTTTCTGATAACTTGTATGGAACTCAACAATTCCTCTCGGTAGTCAACTTCTACCTCTTCAATTTCTTATTCGAATTCTTCATATTCTTCTTCGGCTTCTTCATATTCTTCTTTGGAGTCTTCTTTATCAAATTCTTCTACTGACATGAATAGAACCCTTTCTATCTGAGTGTCACTGACTTCATCTTCATCTGATGATGAGATGTCTTCTTTGGTGCAAAATCTTTTCTTGAAAATTTTCTTTGCGGTTCTTTTGCCTTTATATGTTTGTTTGTTTTTTGAGTAACCTTCATCATTTCTCTTTTTCTTATGAGGACATTTGTTAGAAAAATTATCAATACCATCACAATTAAAACAAATTAAAGGAAGCTTACCTCTATACCTGTCGTTGGTTCCCTTGTTCAGTCTTTTGACAAAGTTGGCCACTTATTCATCATCTTTTGAGACGTCACTATTGTTGTTGTGTTCTTTTTCTTGTTGCTTTCCCTTTTTCTTTGATCTTTTGGATTCTTTGAAGGCTACTTCTTTTACCTTTGGATTTTCCTATTCAGTTCTCATTTCATATGTTGTGAATATTCCATGTAGTTCATCCATTCTTATTGAATTTATATATGCTCTTTCTTCTAGTGTTGATATCTTAGGGTCCAGTATCATAGGAAGAGATCTTGGTACCTTTCGAACAATTACATATTCTTGAATTTCTTCTCCCAATCCCATGATTGAATTTACTGTTTCATCAACTCGTAAGAAGTAAGCTGCAATATTCTCATCTTCCTTCATATTTAGTTGTTCAAACTAACCTTTGTAAGTTTGAAGCTTTGTTTCTTTGACTTTTGAATCTTCTTCATAAATATTTCGAAGTTTCTCCCAAATATCTTTAGCGGATTTACAATGTGCAACTTTGGTGAATATCGTTTCACCAAGACCATTGAGAAGTGAATTTGTGGCTTTGGAATTATTCTGACAGACTTTCATTGCTTTGTCATTTGTTGGCGGAACTATTGATACTATGTATTCATCTACAATTGATTTCCAAATTTCAAATCCATGTGCATGTATATATTTATTCATCCTTATGCTCCAAAATGCATACTTTTGTCCATCAAGTTGTGGTATTCCATTTTTATACAAGTTGTTGCTCTCCATGATCTACCTTTCAGTGGTTAAACTGATTTCTGAAGGAACCTTCTCTAATACCAATTGTTGGATTACTGAAAGGGGGGGTGAATCAGTAATAGAGAAATTTAATATTTTTTAACCATATAATCCAAGTGTTATATCAATATAGCATCATCATCCAATAACTACAGAGTAAATAAGAAATGAACAAATGAACAATCATGCACATACATAGTACACTAGTGTTTTACGTGGAAACCCAAAGCGAGAGAAAACCATAGAATGTTTTTTCTTATATGTCTTGAAGAATTACATTCATTGGAAGCACCAACTTCCTTTATTTTCCATCTGCAACTGGAAGGAGGCTCCAACCCCCTAGTTTCTCAGGCTACAACCTGAGTGAAGCTCCAAATCCCCAATTCTCTAGCTACAACCAGAAGGAGGCTACAACCCCCTATGTTCTCCGGATACAAACAGAAGGTGGCTACAACCACCTTTCCTTGCCTCGTCCAACCGCCCTAACGTATAAGTAGTATTATGGAACCACTGATACACTATCACTTTGAGATATATTGTTGTAAACATGTACCTATAATCCTGCACCAAACAACCTGTACCAATAAACCTGAACCAGGCATCAACTTGTATCTCAACCTGTAATCAACATGTACCATAAAAAAGTGCATCAACCATGCACCAACATGTACCAAACAATCTGTAATCAACCTATACCATAAAAAAGTGCATCCAACCATGTACCAAGTATGTTCCAATCATGTATCAACTATGACTCGTCAAGATGTACCAACATCATCAACTATACACCTCATGTATGTGAAAACCCATCAACTATGACTCATCAAGATGTACCAACATCATCAACTACTTGTCTCAACCATGTACCCAACATGTACCTCAACCAAAATCCCTCATCAATTTCATCATCCAAATATGATTTATAACTCTGTAATATATTAATCCGGATTATTTTCGGCATGAAATGAGAGAAGAGATATTATAAAGCATTGTACAGATACATCTTGGATATCCAATAATATAACATAAATGTATCAGAGATGAAACCATAAACACAGAGATATAGTAATACACAATTTTCTATTAATGAGAGAAAAATGTACAAAGACTGTAAAAATACAGAGTGAAAGACTTGTTAGAATGGTGGCAGCTTATCTCTGAGAAGAGATGTGTCCTCTACTCGCATTCAAAAGAAGATGATTGTTACAATGAGGCTCTAAGGGCCTTATAAGCATAAGTAAAATAAAAAACCCTAACCCCTAAAGATGAAAATCCAAAAGGTTTGTGGGACCCTTGGGGGTAGTTGATACATCAACTTCTCAGGGGCATAACTTTTGCATACGATCTTTGTTTGGGGTGCTCGATACCTTGTTATAAAAATCTATCCAAGGACTACAACTTTGATGTGAGAAACATCAAAGGAAATCCCATGTTTCTCCATGTTTTCCCAAAAAACGTCGTTTAGGGCCTCAAAACAGATTTGGAAGTTCAGGACACGAAAACCTACTAAAAATAGTAAATTACCAAAATTGCCAGAAAATTGTTTTGAGCCAGTTGGAAAAGGTGGGTGGCCACGGATATCCACTTGTATCAATCCTCCCTCCTTAGGAATCAATGGTCTCCATTGTGTTCAGTGCTTAGGGGAGAGGGAAAAGCGTTTGTTGAATCTGCATCATGATGAGTTTCTTACATTGTTGGAGAAGTTGCATTGCTTAGCTTGTGGAAGGTTGTCACGAACCTGTTGCTAGCAGGGTTGACTTTGTTCAACCAGTCGGGCTATCTGAGATGACTATGTGCAGATAAAATCTTTTTGTTTTTCTGCAATCTTGTCGACCTGCTTCTGTTGGATAGAAAGTTCTTGGGTCGAGGTTGTAGTGGTTGCAGTATCCTTATGTTCCTCGTTTGAATAGATTGTGAAGAAGCTAAATTTTGTAGTATGAGATACTACCTTGCGGCACTGTTTAGGTGGGACAATAGTTGGAACTGCATCTGGTATTCTATAGAGATGACCCCCTAGAGTAACAATGACAATACAGGGTTGAGACTCATAAATAGCATGGCTCTTCCACATATATGGTTGTCCTAACAAAACATCGCATTAATCCAATGGGGAAACATCACATAATACCTCATCGTTGAAGGGATAGATGTCGTATGACAATCGACACTGTTGGATGACACAAATATATCATCCTTGGCAAAGCCACATGGTGTTGTATGGTTGTGGGTGTGGTTTTGTCGACAATCCCATATGTTTGACGACCTCTGCTGAGATGATGTTCTTTTGGCTTTCACTATCAACAATAAAATGAAGCGGGGAACCCTTCACCCACATCTGTGAATGAAAAAGGCACTCCCCCTCTTCAGGATCTGTTGGTTCTTCTAGTTAAATTGTTGTGGTCATGACAATAGAAGTGGGGTCTGCGTCAATGATATGTCTTTTACCAGTATTTTCATAATTAGATTCTCAATCAGATGATCTGTCTTTTACCGTTGTATTTGAAAGAAGATGATTTTTACAATGAGGCTCTAAGGGCATTTTAAGCATAAGTAAAATCCAAAAACCTAACCCCAGAAGATGAAAATTCAAAAGGTTTGCAGGCCCCGATTGGGGTAGTTGATACGTCAACTTCCCAGGGGTGTAACTTTTGAATACAATCTTTGTTTGGGGCGCTCGATACCTCGTTATAAAAATCTATCCGAGGACTACAACTTTGATGTGAGAAACATCGAAGGAACTCCCATGTTGCTCCTCGTTTTCCCAAAAAACGTCGTTTAGGGCCTCAAAACAGCTTTGGAAGTCCAGGACCCGAAAACCTACTAAAAATAGTAAATTACCAAAATTGCCACAAAATTGTTTTGAGTTAGTTGGAAAAGGTGGGTGGCCACCGATATCCACCTGGATCAATCCTCCCTCCTTAGGAAGCAATGGTCTCCATTGCGTTGAGTGTCAAGGGAGAGGGAAAAGTGTTTATTGAATCTGCATATTGATGAGTTGCTTACCTCGTTGGAGAAGTTATGTTTCTTAGCTTGTGGAAGGTTGTCACGAACTTGTTGCTAGCAAGGTTGACTTTGTTCAACTAGTCGGGCTATCTGAGATGACTGTGTGCAGAAGGAATCTTTGTGTTTTACTGCAATCTTGTCGACTTTCTTATGTTGGATAGAAGGTTCTTGGGTCAAGGTTGTAGTGGTTGCAGTATCCTTTTGTTCCCCATTTGAACAAATTGTGAAGAAGCTGAATTTTGTAGTATGAGATACTACCTTGTAGCACTGTTTAGGTCGGACAATTGTTAGAACTACCTCTGGTATTTTGTAGAGATGACCCCCTAGAGTAACAATGACACTATAGGGTCGAGACTCATAAATAGCATGGAGCTTCCACATATATGGTTGTCCCAACAAAACATCACAGACATCCAATGGGGCAACATCACATAATACCTAATCCTTAAAGGGCTAGATGTTGTATGATAATCAACACTGTTGGCTGACACTAAGATCTCGTCCTTGGCGAAGCCACACGATGTTGTATTGTTGCGGGTGTGGTGTTGTCGAAAATCTCAACTGTTTGATGACCTCTACTGCAATGAGGTTCTTTTGGCTTCCGCTATCAACAATAAAATGCAGTGGGGTCCCCTTCACCCACATCTGTGGATGAAAAAGGCACTCCCCCTCTTCAGGATCTGTTGGTTCTTCTGGTTGAATTGTTGCGATCGCGATAATAGAAGTGGGGTTTGCATCGATGATCTGTCTTTTACCATTATTTTCAGAATCAAATTCTGAATCAAGGTTCGGCTCCTTTTTTTTTATCTCGGCCACCAATGACTGTTTTGAGTGACAATCATCGATGTTGTGCCAGGGGATTTTGTGGAAATCATACCATTTTCCAGTGTCCTTCTTCGTCTTTCTGTGACCCTTCTTTTCTGGTGGCTTATACTGGTTTTCAGGAAGTTGTTTGTTAGGTTCGTATTTCTCATACTTTGGTTGTTGTGGATTTGTAGATTCGAACTCCCGTTTTTTCTGGTGCTTAAACTTTTTCTTGATTTTAACAGCATATCAATAAGCAGAAATGAGTGATGAGATGTCTAGAAAATCCATTTCAGTTTGGATTTATCTCTGTAGAGCCCCGCAGTATTTCAGAACCATATGTCACTCGGAGTCTTTGATACCTAGCTTGGTGTGCAAGGTATGGAAGGTATTGGTGAAATCTAGAATTGCTTGACCCCTCTCTTGTCACAATGTGGTCCATCTCATGTATTGATCCTCATAGTTTCCAACAGGGTAATATTGTTCCTTTACCGCATCCACAAAAAAATACCAAGTGGGCTCGACCCCATATATTCCAAAATCCTCTGTGGAAATTTTATCCTAGCAAGTTTCCCACTAATGTTTGACATGGGGGAGAGCCTTAAGGAGCGCGAAGATGATATTTTCTTTGTCGTAAAAATTGTGAACAGAGAAATAACCTTTAAGCAGATTTAACCATTTGTCTAGGGAATCCGCATCTATCTAACCTTCAAATATAGGAATATCAAAATTGACATGTACCTTAAAAGGTGAGGTGCCTCCAAAGTGGAATCTTGATGAATATGTGCCTAATGCTATCAGCAGACGTTGAATAATGTGGGAAAAAATCTCCATCATTTCACCCCTCTGTCGCGTGAGAGATTGCTCAAGAAACAGATTGATAGAATCGTCTGCTCTGTCATTTTTCTTTTCTTCAGCTATTGAGATTTTCTTGGGTGTGCTAGAGCGATTTTCCTCAAGAGATACAAGCTCGAGACTCAACTTTATATACTCGGACCTCGTCGGGGACATGCACTAAAAAAGGATCAAGAGCAGCCTACTTTGATACCACTGATCTGGATTATTTTCGGCTCGAAATGAGAGCGGAGATATAATAAAGAAATGTACAGATATATCTAGGATATACAATAATATAACATAAATGTATCAGAGATGCAACCATAAACGCAGAGATACAGTAATACACAATTTTCTATTAATGAGTGAAAATGTACAAAGACTATAAAAATACATAGTGAAAGACTCATTAGAATGGTGGCATCTTATCTCTCAGAAGAGATGTGTTTGCTACTTGCATTCACAAGAATATGATTGTTACAATGAGGCTCTAAGATCCTTTTAATCATAAGTAAAATCCAAAACCCTAACCCCGGAAGACAAAAATCCAAAAGGTTTGTGGGCCCTGATGGGGTAGTTGATACGTCAACTTCTCAAGGGCATAACTTTTGCATACGATCTTCATTCGGGGCGCTCGATACCTCGTTAGAAACATATATCCAAGGAATACAACTTTGATGTGAGAAAAATCGAAGAAACTTCCATGTGGCTCCCTTTTTTCCCAAAAAAACGTCATTTAGGGCCTCAAAACAACTCTGGAAGTTCATGACCCGAAAAAGTGCTAAAAATAGTAAATTACCAAAAATTCCAGAAAACTGTTTTGAGATAGTTGGAAAAGGTGGGTGGACACCGATATCCACTTGGATCATATACCTGGTGTATATGATCACATACCTACAAACCTTCCTTAACTTTAACAAAAAGAGACTAGCATTTTCATCAAACTTTTCTTTAGTCTCACATGACTAGTTTTGGATTAGTCAACAACCCTAACTTGAAATAATCATAACTATGTACATGTAATGAATAAAGATATGAAAATAGTACACAATATTCTTCAGTGTAGTTTATGCAATTCCTCCAGATTTCACTACTTGGAACCTCTTAGAAAAGGAGTTATAGCAAAAATGGCATACCTTGTTGAATTTTGGCTTATTCTAGAGAGCGAACTTGTAGAGCGTGCCCCGCACGGAATATTTGTTGTATGGATATGAAAATTTTACACATATTACTAAAGAATGAACTCTAACCAACACATTTTTTCTTACTTAATTTGGATCTGTTATGAATAATTTATGACGTTTTTTCCCGAAACACATGCTTTAGACTAGTTTCAGGACTAGCCAAAAACCCTATTTTCCATAGAGTGTAACTCCAAAACTACAATGAACCACAAGATGAAATTAGTACCACAGATACTTGGATATGTTTTCTCAACGTCCTATTGATTTCACTATCTGAATCATTCTAGAAAAAATGTTATTGCGAAAAATGGTGAGATGACCTGTAAATAACATACCTTAGAAAGCATCATCAAAAGAATTTATCCTCCCTTGAATTTTGACCTTATTTACTTCACCTTCTCTCTGAAATTTGGATTAAATATCCATTGGTTACCTCATTCACCTGTAGATATTCAATATGCTCAACTGTGATATAAAATGAGAGGGCCTTTCCTCTTATTTATACTTTCATGTAGCTTCCTCAAGGGGTTACCTTTTAACCATCTTAACCCACTTTCCTTATTTTAGGGTTAACCAACTTCTAACCACTTGTCCAATTAGTAATTTATC
>ML795551.1:246742-282047 GCA_009831015.1 Picea engelmannii
CTTCCTCAAGGGGTTACCTTTTAACCATCTTAACCCACTTTCCTTATTTTAGGGTTAACCAACTTCTAACCACTTGTCCAATTAGTAATTTATCCATTAACTTTATTATTTAAATAATTTATTTTTTATCCACTTTGACTTATGGTACACTCATCACTTCACTTTACCTCAAGGGGTTACCTTCTAACCATCTTAAACCACTTTTCTTATTTTAGGGATAACCCACTTCTAACCACTTTTCAACTTAGTAATTTCTCCATTAACTTTATTATTTAAATAATTTCTTTTGTATTTACTTTGAATTATAGTACACTCATCACTTCACTTTATTATTTACCTTCTAAAAATCTCTTAAACCACTTTGACTACTTTGAACTTTTGGGACTTCTAGATGACTCATGAGGGTTCTCCAACTTCACATGGCCATAACTCTCTAACTGTGAGAATTTATGTGAAGTTCCACATACCACTGGAATTGGCATGACATGTACTATCCATATAGAATAGTATTTCTTGCATATATATCAAAACTTGTACCATTATCCATCAAACAAACTTGGATCCATTACCCAAACCTGTGTTCTCCAACTTCCTTCAAGGGTTGACATCAATGACAACCAACCTTAATCAACAATATCCCCCTTTGAAATCAATGAAAACCAACCTTAATCAACAATTTTGTTGTCGCAGGGTTTCCAATACCTATTGAATATGCTCCAAATGTTCCTCCCAATTTTTGTAGAAGATGAGGATGTCATCCAAACCTACAACAACAAAAGAGTTTATGAATGGTCGTAATATATCATCCATCATCTGCATGAATCTGTTCAGGGCATTATTCAAGCCTAAATGCATGACAAACCACTCAAACATGCCTTTCTTTGGACTTGAAGGTTGTCTTCCACACATCAATTTGTTCAATTGGCACCTCATGGTAATTTGACTTCAGTTCAATTTTACTGAAAAACTTGGTTACCTTGAGTTGATCGAGAATATCATCAATCTGAGGATTTGGGTATCGATTCTTGACTGTGATATTGTTCAGGGATCTATAATCAATACAAAGTCACAATTTCTCGTCCTTCTTCTGTAATAGAACATTAGGCTCCCATGAGGTGAGGAGGTTGGTCTGATGTGGCCCTTCAGAATTAGTTTTTTGGCACATGGGTAGACCCAGGTTTCAACGCTACAACAACACACCAACAAAACCCTAACTACTGGCCCTTTCGGAAACACCTGCAAAGCAAATGAAGTCTCACCCGAGGTAGAGGCAGGGGTGGTTAGGGGACTTCAGTGTATGCAACCTTAATTGGGTCATAGATCTGTGATTCTAATTACTTAATAGAGAACTTAGCAGTTATATTTATCAACATTCAGTTCTTAGTTACAGCGCAGTTAAACCCTAATTATAGCACAACCCAGTATTTAACCAAATCTAGCATCTAACAATACTTAGCATGATGATACAGATCAGATCTTAACAGATTCAGAACTAAGCACATGTATTACAGTTAGATCTAACATCCATCCATATTATTAAGCACTAAGCATCGACAGATCATTCATATATATTAAAGCACTAAGCACATCAACACATTGCACAAAGCAGAGAACCACAACATGTACGTGGTTCACCCCCACCCTGGGGCTACATCCACCAACTCTTTGTCTTCTTTATTATCTTCTTCAATAGGTTACATGCATAGAGCCTCAAAAATACTACTCCATCGAGGACAGGAGATTTGCATAGCTTGCTAGATCCTCCTTCCTTCAGTATATCTAAGCACACAACCTCTTATAATGACTTTCACTTAGCTCTGCAAGTCTCACACAATATGCACCAAATCACTTACATCTCTTAATCAAACAGATTCAACTCTAGCACTTAGCCAACTTGCAACAACTCAACTACTTCTTACATTGCCTAGATTTCTATTTATACATACAAAATAGGCCTAAGCATGGGTAAACCCATGGGCCAACATTCCCATACCCATTACATAATCCCAAATCCCAAAAAGGGCCCTAAAAGAGGCCGAGATCTAACGATCTCTGCTTCATCTTGCACTTCACCTTCGACAGCCTTTCGAAGTCCCAAAATCCGATCAAACATGACCAAGAATCCTCAAAACTTGGTCAAGGGCCAACATGCCCCCAACACTCACCTGTGACTCGTCCCGAGTCACTCTAATCTTACTAGTATTTATTCAAAATCCTCAAGCTTGGCTCGAGCTGCTTCGACTTGTTTCTGTGCTACAACCTCTTGTTCAGTGAACTCTTATATGATTTCTTTGTTGACAAGTCCTTCGAGGCATGTTTCAGCTGCAGTGACAACTTGCTCTAGCTCCACTCCTTGACCTTTGATTTCTGTGAACAGTTGGTAAGCCTCGTCCTATACAGATTGGAGCCTTTGAGTTACTTCCATAAATCTACTCTAAATAGTAAGGACCTGTTGTTGGGCAGTGTGTTTCTCTTGGGATCGCTTCAGTTTTTGCACAGCTAACAAGGGCTTCAACTGTGCCTGTATTGTCTCTTCTTGATACTTCACTTCCTGGAGGTGTGACTCCAGTGCCTTCAGTTCTGGATTCTCAGTTATTTTCTCGTATGTATGGGCACTACGATCACTCAGTTTCTTGCATTCTAGGGAAAGTACTTTTATTCTTTCAACTGTGCTTCGAGCATTTGCTTACCTTTGGTCCCTTACATCCTATGGGGTGTCAGGTACAATGCAGAGCTCTAAATCTGTTATTCATTGTTGTAGATGATGGACAAATTTTGCAAGCTTCTCTACTTGAAGTGTCACTCGGTATTCAACCTGTATCTCTAATCCTGTCATAGAGAAGAGGGCTATGTTTACTGCTTCTTTTACTTCGAGTTGCTCTGTGAGAAATTGTTCTTTCTCTTGATGCATCTGTGCTTTCTCCTCTTAAAACATATCCTGGAGATCAATATTCTCTTGTTCTACAATTCTGTGTTGTTCTACAATGTCACCTTGTACTTGCTTCAAGGTCTGGGTAGCTTGTTCTACTTCTTCTTGTGCCCAAAGAAGACAAGCTTCGACCGCATTAGCTAATCGGTGGAGTTGGGCTGGCTCATCTCCCAAGTTTGGTTCTCCTGATGATAGGGGCACAGTTGACACTATGCGGCTAGACTAAAGAGCCTATTGTACCCCTCGAAACTCGACCTTAAGTCTGTCATACATTTCCTCCTGCTTAGCTTCTTTTTTCTCCACAATTTCCAGCAAAGCCTTGTTGAGGGAGGCTATGATGAAGTCGAAGTCATCAGTAGTAAGCATGGTCTTCATCTTGGTCACGGTGGCTCTTGATTTCTTCCAGGAAGAATATTTCGGGGAAGAAACTTTCCTCTTCTTCAATGGATCAGTCTCATCTCTCGGCGGTGTTACTTCACCTTACTTCTGTTCAGCTCATGTACTATTTATTTCTTATTCTTTGTCGTCACCCCCTCGGTCAAGGGATACTGAAGCAATATTTCCTGAGGAACTTATTAATTATTGTACTTCTTTGGTCTTCTTCATTTTACTGGGTCCGGGTGTATCGTGCACGGTTTTTGGGCTGTCAGGATCAAACATCTCTGCAGGGTCTACTGGAATAAGGAGGTCTTCCAACCACTCTTTAGTGATCTCCTCAAGATTCTCTTCTGTGAGATTTTAGTACAATTGCAGGTGCTCCTTATGTTCATCGGCTCACGCTGTAAGGTAGATGAAGTGTCGATCTGCATAGAACTTCATCAGAGGTCAAAATCTCTGTAAGGTCTTTGGAGTCATGCGAGGTTCTTCTTCTGTGGTTATCCTAAATTGAAGGTAGTACATATGAAAAATAGTGTTCGACTGCCAATGTTTGTTCATATCACTCGAGTACCAAAGGGTAGCGAACTTCGTAGCAAGTGGCTTGAATGGTTCAATATCTGGGAAGGTCGCACCTTCCGGCATCTCCAAAGAAACAAATGTGACAAGGATCAAGAGCTAGCTGAAATGGAACTCGTAGCCCTGATCCTGAGCTTCGCGATAGTCTAGCTCACACTGATTCACCAGGTACTTCACCAAATTCATCTATAAACCTTCTACGTACTTTCCCGCAAGGTCAACAACAATGTATGTGACCTGCGTAGGTTTGTTATTCCTTACTAACTTTCCTACAATTAACTGACAGGCAAGGCGCACTGCACCATTCTGGATGGAGGCTACCTTGTAGCCTCACGTTCCCTTTTCGACATCACCATATGTATCCTTTATTTTATGTGATAGTGCATGGTCTGTGGCTTTTCCTGGATAGAACTCTTGTGGATCGATTCCTTGCATGCTTAAGCATGTGATCCTATGGATCAATGTCAGGTCGACTGTAATCCAACGGTCTAGCCATAGGTAGCCACCATGGTAACATGAAAGCAATAACTTGACATAGAAATTCACTTCCTGGTGCCTTCCGAAGTGTGGGATCTTCCTGACATTTAACAGAGTGGACTGCGTGAGGTTCATCGTCCACTACTGAGGGATTATCTTTGATTTATTCCCCTTCATCTTGGTTAGGTACTTATACAGTGCAAGCATACTATAGTTTTTGTGATCTTCGAGGTTGAAGTCACTAAACTTCAACACTGTGATCTTATCCTGCTATGCACAAACTGTGTGTATCCCCTTCGGGAGGTACGTAGGAATCATGGTGTACTCGAATTATCTTGGCACACTATCTCGACTCACTGTCCTAGCTAGAGGTGGGATGTAATTCGGCAATATGGACAGGATCAGCTTCGCATTGGCTAGGTCATCTCTGTGTTTAGTTCTCATTTTTGCTGATGGTCGGGATGATCTGGCTCCGCGAGTAGTTGACGGAGAGGCTTGTAGTCCTCTCATCGATGATGTTTGATTACTTGCAGAAATCACTCTTTCAGACATTACTCTTTCAGTCATTAAGTCAATAAGAACTTCTTCGACAATTTTCTCTGCAGCACTAAGCTCGTCCTACATGCACACTCGTGGTTGAATGTCTTGTGTTCGAAGATTAATTGTTCGATGCAACGGGATAGATGGCACTAACGTGGTGGTCACTATGCGAAATTAACTATGCTGCGAGCTTTGATAGTCACGATTGGAAAAAGTGTTCTCGTTGTGTGGCACGATGGGATAAATAGATAACTTGGAAACAGATCTCTTGCAACGGGTGAGAAGCCTTCATTAACTCAGTTTTGTCTGTTGTGGCATGGTCCCAACGGTCTGGAGGCAAACTTTCTTATCATAAATTCCTTTCTACCCATTCAGGCCATCGGTCAAATGGTTATACTGTCTCTAATGGCTATATTGCTTCGCCATGGCGAAGTGCCATGTGACAATGTTCTGATATTCCAGTCAAGCTCCATTTTTGAAAATTTTCCTTCCACAAAGTTCCCTCAGGAACCTTTTGTAACTTCTCAATCTTATCTCTCTTCTTACTTAGTTTTCTAGCCTTCTTTCCAGTGAGCTTCGTCTCGGTATTCCTTTTTCCATTATGGTTCTTATCTTCTTCTGGTAGAGTAACTTCGCGCTGTTGAGGTTCCTTCCTAGAAATCAAGGGTAATACTTCATCTATATCCGTAATAGGTACTTCAGTCTTATGTGGGTCTTCTAATTTTCTTCCAACTTCGACATCCAAATCTTTGGTTTGAAATAGCTTCGCCTGGTTCTCCTGTTCTTCAATCAAGTGTGCAATCCTCCTAGTCATGAAATGTTTTAACTCTTGCTTCTTTTGTTCTAAGGCTTCTTCTTCTTTTCTTTTGGCCTGATCTTTTTCAATCCACGATTTTCCTAATAACATAGCAAATGCAGTGTTGTTCTCAATAAACTTAAAAACTTAAAATTCTTCCTTTGTCGAAGTTCCATGAGCACTCATAGATATCTTGGTAAGTCTTCCACATAGGGTTATCATTTTTTCTCTGAATAATCCTATTCCTCCCAATGAAGTAATCATAGCAAGTTTTCCTATATCTTCCCAAGTGCTTTCTGTCATGATATTCGCCTGTTTTTCCTCATCCAAAACACAGTCAATGTCATAGTCTCATATTCTTGCTTCATTATTTTTCTTTGAATATCTTTGATAAGCTGATATGTCAGTTGTCATTCAGGGTTTCTTGCATCTGTAGTAATACTTTCTCTGATCCTTTCTGGGGTTCTTTCATAATCTCATTTTATGGATCTGCCTTAGGGTTTTCTTGGTTCATATTCATTCTTTCGACCTTAGCAATCATTCTAGGGCAATCCAATACTTCATGGTCCAGATCTTTGAAACAGAGGCAAGTAGGTTTCTTTCCAGGGAATTCCTTAGCCAGATGTCCTGGTCTTCTACAACTCTAACAAAGTGTTAATCCTCTCTTTCTTTTAAATGATTCCCAACCTTTCCTGTACTGCACGCTAGGATTATGGTAGCTAACCCACAAAAAAATATTTCTAGGATCCTGCATCCATTTGCTAGTCCAAGAATTCTTTCTATGCATGGCTATAACATATATTTCACTATTATTATCAGACTTATTCATATCAAATCTTCTTTCTTCTATCAGTGCCTTAGTTTTCAAGCTAGGATAAATCTTATCAAACATACCTAGATCCATATTTTAGAAACAAAAATGTTCACTAATCTTATCATCTTCAGACCACAAAGCTTATAGATCTTAAAACTTTTCACTATTCTTACCTTTATCAGAGAACAAAGCGTCCAGATCTTACCTATTTTCTTCAAATCAGACTTCTTTATTTAGCACAGATCTTCACAAATCAAGTAGAATATTGCGCACTAGAGCGATAGATCTACACACAGAGATCTCACAATTTCAGGTCAGGTCTTTGCACAAAGCTTCTTTTTCCTCAATTCCTGGCAATCACAGTTTCAAGTCAGATCTTTGCACAGGGCTTCTTCTTCCTCAATTTCCAGCAATCACAGTTTTAGGTCAGATCTTTGCACAGAGCTTCTTCTTCCTTAGTTCCTAGTAATCACATTTTTAGGTCCTGGCAATGGAACCATTTGTTGGCACAGGGGTAGACCTAGGGTGCAACGCTACAACAGCGCACCAACAAAACCCTAACTATCGGCCCTATCAGCAACACCTGCGAAGCAGATAAAGTCTCACTCGAGGTAGAGGAAAGGGTGGTTGTAGGACTCCAGTGTCTGCAACCTTAGTTGGGACATGAATCTGTGATTCTAATTACTTAACAGAGCACTCAACAGTTATATTTATCAACATTCGGTTCTTAGTTACAGCACAGTTAAACCCTAATTACAACAACAACATTGTATTTAACCAGATCTAGCATCTAGCAACACTTAGCATGACGATACAGATCAGATCTTAATAGATTCATCACTAAGCACATGTATATCGGTCAGATCTAACATCCATCCATATTATTAAGCACTAAGCATCGACAAATCATTCATCTATATTAAATCATTAAGCACATTAACATATAAGCACATCAACACATTGCACAAAGAAGAGCAACACAACATGTACATGGTTCACCCCCACCCTGGGGCTACGTCCACCAACTCTTTGTCTTCTTTATTATCTTCTTCAATAGGTTACATGCACAGAGCATCGAAAACCATACTCCGTCAAGGATAGACGATCTGTGCAGCTCGCTAGATCCTCCTTCCCTAAGTAGATCTAAGCACACAACCTCTTACAATGACTTGCACCTATCTCTACAAGTCTCACACAGTATGCACCAAAGCACTTACTGCTCTTGATCACACAGATCCAACTCTAGCACTTAGCCAACTTGCAACAACTCAATTACTTCTTACATTGCCTAGCTTTCTATTTATACATATAAAATAGGCCTAAGCATGGGTAAACCCATGGGCCAACATTCCCATACCCATTACATAATCCCAAATCCCAAAAAGGGCCCTCAAAGACGTTGATATCCCGTGATCTCCGCTTTGTCTTGTGCTTCGCCTTCAAAATCCTGTCGAAGTCCCAAAATCCGTTCAAACATGACCAAGAATCCTCAAAAATTGGTCAAGGGCCAACATAGCTCTTCGATATGGCATTTGATTTCTTCATTCACCATAACATATTGCATTTATACAGGGCCGTTAGGTAGAGTAGCATCAGGTGTCAGAAAAATTGAGTGCTTTAGTTGACAGTGCATAGGCACCCCACTAGGCGAGGTGAATATGTCTTTGTACTCCTCAACTATTATGTCCACCTATTTTTGTTGGGAAAAGAGACCCTGTGCATAGGTATTGTTGTTTACAGTGACCTTTCATTCACTTTTCAATCAAACCATACAAAGGGAAAATATCTCGGTCTAAGAAACCACCTTTATGCACTGCTTCAGAGAGATCAAAGAGACCACAGTATTTGGGACTGCCTCTGGTTCCCTATAGAGTTGATCTCCCAAAGTAATAATGAAAGTATGGGGCCTAGATTCATAAACAACATGACACTTCCACATATATGGTTTTCCTAGAAAAACATCAGAAACTTTAAGTGGGGAAACATCACACAATAAATTGTCATTGAAGGGTTTGATGCCATAGTGTAGGAGACATTGTTGGTTGACATGGATATCATGCCATTGGATGAGCCAACTGATGGTGTATGGATGAGGATGTTGCGTCATTGTCAAGTTCAACCTCTTGACAACCTCTGCTGATATCAATTTCTTATGGCTACCACTATCAAAAATGAAATGGAATGGGGTTCCCTTCACCCACAACGGTGAGTGGAAAAGACACTCTCCTTCTTCAAGATCCTCTGGTTCCTTCAGTTGTACGTTTGTGGTAGCAATGGTGAAACTAGGTTCTGAATCAATGATTTATCTTCCCTTTTCTAGCTTAGAATTAGAGTTTGATTTAGCAGTTGACCCTGGGGATTTTGTCTCAGCCAACAACAACTATTTGGAGCGATATTCATCAATATTGTGCCAAGGGATTTTTTGGAACTCGCACCAATTTCCACTGTCCTTCTTCGACTTCCCATCACCCGTCTTTGTTTGTGGCTTGGGATGGTTATCCTAGGGTTGGATATCCTTTTTCTATCGTTTTTCCTGGGAGTTAGGGCCACCATTCCCATACTTTGGTTATTGTGTATTTGCATATCTGAACTCCCGTTTGTTCTTCTACTTGAATTTCTGCTCGATTTTTACAACATATCGATAAGTGGCTCCCAATGACGAGATGTCCAAAAAATCCATTTCCCTTTGGATGTACCTCTGCAAAGCCCCATGGAATTTTAGGACCATATGTCACTCAGAGTATTTGATAACCATCTTGGTGCACAAGGTATGGAAAGTATTTGTGAACTTTGACATCGTTTGGCCCCTCTCTTGGTGCACTATGGTCCATCTTGTGTACTAGTCATCATAAATTCCAACAGGGTAATATCGTTCCTTGACGGAATCAACAAAATCCTCCCAAGTAGTTCTTGGCACAAAAATTCTAGACTCATCATCGGCAAGTAGATCATAGTAAGTCTCCCACCAATCTCGGACATGGGGAAGGACCTTAAGGAGTGTGAAGGTGATCTTTTTACTGCTGGAAAAATTATGAACAGAGAAATAACCCTCTAGCATATTTAACCATTTTTCCAAAGCGTCGACATATATCTAGCCTTAAAATTAAGGAGTATCAAAGTTAACTTGTACCTTGAAAGGCATCGCACCTCCGAAGTGATTGCTAGTTGAAGTTTCTTTCATTGTTTTTGGAAGTCGTCGAAGGATCTGGGAGAAATTATCCATCATCTTATTCCTCTGTCGCGCAAGGGATTCCTCGAGCAACAATTTGAAAATATACCTTGTCCCATTTTACCTCTTTTCTTCCACCATGGAAGGTATCTTGGGCATGCAAAATCAGTTGTCCTTAAGAGATACAAGCTTGAGACCCAACTCTCTATACCCTAACCTCATCGGGGACATACACTAAGGATGACAAGGAGCATACCGCTCTGATACCACTTATCTGGATTATTTTAGGAATGATGTGAAGGAAGAGATATAATATATATATAAAAATAATTACATAGAGATGTGGAAAGCAACACAGTAATATAGTAAATCTCAGATTCTATTAATGACTCTCTGAAATACAAAAGACTGTAAAATGCAAAAGCACACAAGCTAGCTAGAATAATGGTAGATTATCTCTTAGAAGAGATGTGTCATCTATGCTCATTCGCAATAATTATGTTACAATGAGGCTCCAAAGGCCTTTTTAACATAAATCATAACTGAGAAAACCCTAAAAATTCAAAAACATAACCCTAGGAGATGAAGCACCAAAAGTCATGCGGGCCCCAATGGAGTAAGTTGGTACATCAACTTCTCGGAGTCCTAACTTTTGCATATGATATTTTTTTAGGCACATGATAGATTGTTGGAAATAACTATCTGAGGACTACATATTTTTTTGTCACAGTCTAGCTAAATCTTACAATGTTATTGTGGCGGGCCCAAAAAACGTTGTTTAGGGCCTCAAAACGGACCCAGAAGTTTAGGACCCGAAAAACTAGGAAAAAACTACCAAAATGGAAATTGGTCTTTGAGCTAGTGGAATAGGTCGGTGGCCACTTACATCCACCTGGATCACCATGGAAGTCACTTTCAAAATCGAATGATATATGAGTTAGCATCTAAATTTGGATTTAAGCGGGACCATTTGTCTCCTTATTATCTACAGGAGAATGATCAAGTAGAGGTCGTAAACAAGTCTCTCAATACCATACTTCAACTCACTATAAATAAGAGAAAATATGAATGGAATTTGATTATTTATCCATCACTATGGGATAACCAAACCTCAATCAAGACTTCCACAGGTGTTTCACCTTTCCAGCTCATTCATGGTGTGGAAACAATCATTCCTATTGAATGTGAAATCCCCTCGTTGAAAATCATAATCGAGATTCTACCTGAGAGCATTGACTTAGGAGTGTGTCTTGTTTACTTATAGAAGTGTCATGATGTTTCCACTATGAATGAGATGCACAAAAAAAGTGTCAAATATTAATATGATAAGTTGGTCCACCCAAGGATTTTTTCTAAGGGCGACCTTTTCTTTCTTTATGATGAAGATAAGAACACTTTAGGTGCTGATAAATTCAATCCAATATGGTATAGTCCTTACATCGTGAGGTGTACACTTCAAAAGGGAGCCTAAGAGTTATCTGATTATGAAGGGAATGTGTTGTTGGAGCCTAGAAATGGGATCTAGCTTAAGAATATTTTTCACTTGAGAATTAGTGCTCGAGTGTTTTCTCTTTGTATTTATTGTAAATATATAATAGGTTTAGTATTGTTCCTTTTTTTCTTCAGTCATTTATTGTGTATCAGCTTAATTGGAAAATTTCCATGGAATATTTGGTTCACATCGGGTTCATGGATGGCACAATTCATCACACTCGGGATCTTACTTCCGTTGCATGGGTAATTTATTAGCCCGAGGACCAACTGGTTGTATCTAAAGGTTATTTTTTAGGGCCAACAATGAATAATGTTGCAGTATATAGCATCATAATCAAACTCTTAAGAGATGTTATTGTGCGTGGAAATTGGTGGTGTCATAGCTACACAGTCAATATAATGTGTGTGATCACACGTTACACTGACCACTCCTAAGGGTATGTCTTCTAGAACGATTTTTCAAATATATTACTTATCATATTTTTAAAAGTGAAAATTCCATATCTGATGCATATGTTAATTATGTATTGAATTGGAATTTTTCACATATATAAAAAGAAACACATACATAATTGTACATAATAATTGTATACCAAGGAAAAAAGACATATGTATATATATTATTTTCATGTTCGATAATACAAAAAAAAGGGTTTTAAGTTACAAAATTTGAGCTCCTAGCCATGGATGTCCATCTATACACCGATACAAAAATGCATCATAGACTATATATGTTGAGGGGCCCGCCCCGGCATGTGTCTCTCTATAGTATACAATTGTGTTAGCTAGACACCTAAATATATGTACCCAAGCTCGGGGTACACCAACTACATATCATTGCATCTGCTCTGAAAAGTCCTCTATCTGCACCATCAGAATCTGATGTGTAAGACTATCCAAATTTCTCTGGACACTTTGCAAGGTGAGCTCCATATGAGTAGCATCAACACCTCATTGAGAATCACTACGACCCCTTCGTCAGTGACATGGATATCCCTCTAGATGTATCGATGCAATATCCTTTCATTCATATGAATTTTATCAATTATAATACATCCAAAAATATCTTGTTTTACTTTCCAAATAATCAAAACAAAATAAAAATTAAATATTTTAAAAATTGAAAATTTTTCTTACCTATCTCTCCTAGCACACCACCAAGAGGCACAGGCATGTCAATATCACGTGAAACTTTTATCCCTTCATAGAGATAATCATCTATTTCAATGATCTAATGATCCCACCACATGAAGAAATCATCATCGTGGAAATAAAGGAATCTCCCACCTCCTAGGCACTATATAACTATGGACCACCACAATAAACAAGGTCCCCTAAGTCCATTTGGTGGAATGAAGACTTTTTGGCCAATTGCGATAACTCTCTCAAAAAATAATGAACACAAGATGCTTCCATAGCCAAAAAAATCCATCTTGCCAATCTTGCAATCAGTCAGTTGTGCCTTCATGTTCTGTAATAATGAGGTACTCTAGTCATAAATCATTGGATGAAAACACTCTACTTCATAAAACATCTATGGTCAAGAGGCCTAGTGTAAAGAGGCAGACCCTGCATTCTGGGTAATTATTTGAAGGATACTTTCAGACTCGTGTCTTCTATATTGTGAATCAGGATCTGACTCCTAAGACATTGTGTACCAGGTGTACAATAGTCTACGATGTAGTCCTTCATATTCATCCCTATACCACCTCAATTCTGGATATTTACCACATCTCCTTTGTGTGATAAATCGATGATAAAGTATATATCTTCAACTTCAATGGTCAAGGATTGAACATCCAACATCAAGGCATCAACCTCGGAATTCCAATATCTAATCAGCAACTGCAATAATCTCTTGTGTGCCTTCATGAATTTTATTTAACCATGTTGTTGAACAGCTACTATAATATCTGGATGATCCCAAAGCTCTTGGTCATCATCCTCATTCTCTCTCTCATGCCATTCAATAGCCATTTTGTAGCACCTGGAAAAAAAAAAACATAAATTTTTATTAGATTTTTCTTATCTATGAACATGTACGTGGGTCCCTTTGGTGACAAGCATGTACATACACACATGTTTTTAACTTACCCGTGTATATGGAAGAATAGACATAGCATGTGTTAATCGCAAGTGTGTACATGCTCACCCCTTTCTAAAAAAAAAAAAAAATCAAATAAATTTGCAGAAAATTTTGTTAAATTCTTGGATGAAAATGAAGATGGGTTAGAGCTTGTCTACCTGGTCATGACTGGGATGAATTTCATTGATCGTAGCTCCCATTATGATCATTGGAAGTTTGGATATTTTTTTTACCTTTCTCTCCAAATTTGGTTAAAAACTCAAATGAAATAACTTTTTGGGTAATTTTTTATATTATATAGAATTTATAACCCACTTTTATATAGTTTTTTTTTCGTTTTTGGTTATTATATTTCCTGATAAACCATATCTTTTGGATACAATGACTGCTTGATTTGATATTTTGCAGGCACGATGATTGCAATTGTTTCTTTTACCCACTAAGTTCATGCTTTTGACTCATTGAGGTAATTTTTTTGTCACTAGCATATAGAATAGGATCATTTTTCTCCTTGCATTTTGCATTCTCATTGACCAATTATACATATTCCCTAGGATCAAACCCACTTATTGGCAACACAAACCTTTCCAACCAATTTGAGTGTTGGTTACTTCGTGGTAGAGCTTACTGTCATGGGCATCATATATTAGCACCTGATTTTCCTTTTGGTGCCCATGTTTAATTTCTCTTAGGCTCAGGAGTCTTGTTAGCCCCGTCATGACATTGCGTCAAAAACTTCATGTTCTTATCAATATCTTTCTGGATTTTACCTACATGACTCCCATATTTATGTGTTAAGTTGTACTACTACATTGCATTTTGTTGCTTGTGTTTTTCATCCTAATGTCAGCTTTAGTTTTCTGTTAGGTTAGCCACTTCCTTATGAATTCTCATCAGTTGCTAGACTTATATTATTGTCGTTGAAATTTGACACATGTAACCTAAGAGGGAATATTCCCTCGAGCATCCATATCCTGCACATGCTTTCCCTACATTGAGAATAGGTATGTTCCTTGCACTTGGAACTAGTTTTCTCACCTGCAACACTCGTTTCCTCCATGTATACTAGCATTCTTTTATTCTTTTTCATAATTTCATAACATTAAAAAGAAAAAAAAAGAAAATAACGAAAAAAGAGAATGGGAATGATTCTTTTGTATATTTATTCGCAGAAATCGTGTCGCCTCTGAACAAAGAACAAATTTTTGAGTCAAGTCTCAATGGTTTGGGTTTAGTATGGATTTAGGAAATCATTCGAGTTACACAGAGTTGTTACTCCTCTGGCGGGTTATTATTCCAGTCACTATGGAGAGTCTATTGTTTCCTTATACATCATAGACTTATCTCAATGATCATTTTCATTCCATGCTTCCTAAGTCACATAATGTGTTGTGTTCTTATTCAGAGGAAGTTTAACTTGTGTCAGGCGTTTCTTAGAATTCTTGGTTTTGCAAGTTGGCCTTCCTGAGTGTCAAGTACATCTTATAATCAAAAGTATCTTTGTCCTATACTCATTTTATTATGGAAGGTCTTCATTGACTTCCTCCTGATGAGTTAAGCTCTTATCAACTACGACAAATTGCTCTGAAATTTTATCGTAGAGTTGCACTCTGGCCATATTTACACCATTGATAGGTAACATTGTGCTTAGCATATGAAATTCCATCTTTGGTCATTGACTGAGTGGTTTCCCTTGTGTTCAACAGAAAGAACAATATTCACACATTGGGGTTTTTGTAATACCTTGGATTCCATTTTCCCCCATTGGTGGTTTCTTCTCCTTTTTCAATAGTGTTCATTGTTGGTTGTTATTCATATTGTCTCTTTCATGGACTATTTATATATGGTGTACATTGGGGACATACTTCATGGTGGTCCTTACAATATTTCATCCGAGTCCTTCCAAATGTTTGGCCTTCTACTAATCCTTGTGTTGGATGATGGGTGATGCCTTAATGCCCTCCTTCCATCATATATCTTCCTATCAACTTCAGCACATATTTCTATGGGATAGGGATATCGAGTCATTTTTAGTACCTTAGGGATTGTAGTCATCAATGGCAGGTTCCCTCACTATTGGCAATGAGAATACATCAATGTCCCCTGATTGGTAGATTCTGCCAGGTGTTCAACATCAGATCCTCTATTCACACTAGTTAGATTGCACTAGGTACCTTGACACCCATTATCATTATCAGTGGTTTGTCTCACGTTTGTTAAAGGTATACATCAATGACCGGTAATGAAACGGTGTCTCATGGTCTTCGAATTCAACACATATATTCGCATAGTGTAAAATCGTACCATGGAGGTTGGGTGAAGACCTCGGGAATGTAGTAGCATCACTTATTTTATGTTGTTTCTAGGGTTGTGTTTGAATAGTACCACCCCATATATTTTTACTCATGAAGGATCACCAGCTCTTGCCCCAGATATCCTTCATCGATTCTAATACATAGATCCAATATGTATTTGTTTGTGGGTATGCTCTATGTTTGACATGGATCCATTGTGTATCTCTTTGGTGGACATGATCATTTCTATATATGCATCTTACATGTATCTATAGTGTACTTGATTGGCGGCCATGATTATCATCACACCTGAGCATGGGTATGCCTAGCTCAGGAATTGAGTTGTTCTAACTTGTTTCAGTGTTGGTTTTTGTCCTTAGAATGAATTCTGGAGATCTTCACCCCCGAATAACTTCTCTTGAATATTTATAATGTATTTTGGCCACAAATTGTTCTTTCGACCTCACACATTAGGGGGCATATGTTATAGATTCAAATTCCACCTCTAAATATTTGATTATCTTGTTGGCCTTATCCATATCCTCCTTATAGAAAACTATTCCCCATACCTCCTTGAGACCTTCTAAAAAATACAATTTTGAATAATGTACATGCCCTAACAGTTATGTTACCCATGTACATGAAGGCTACTTAAGGGACACCCACATACATGTTAATAAATTTTCAAAAACATTTAGTTATGCCCAAATTAAAGATGAGTTACGGGATAGGTTATTTATCTAATTCCTTTTTCCCGTACTCAACTATCTCTAACTGATTTGAGACCACATAAAAGGAAAATTTTCCTCATGGAGAAAGGTAATGATACTTTGCACATTCAAGCAAGCATTCATCCAGATATTCCCGTTGAGTCTGTACGCCCATTTTATCCTTTTTTGTTGTTGATTTCTTAACCTAGAAACCCTTATTTACAGTTTCCCTTTGATCTCCAACCTTTTCTTGCCAAGCATTTCTCTCTAAAATCTCTTTGGGCATGTGGTCACTTCAGTGTCAGGAACATCCTTATAGAAGGAGCCGGGGTGGAGGAATCTTGTATCTCTTTTGATAGAGAAGTGTCGCATCTACTAGGTATAAGTTGTAACCACCTTGCTACTTTTCATTAATAATATAGAAAAAATGTTCCTTTGAAGTATATTGTGTTATTATTTTTCATATTTACAATGCTTTTGTATACATTTTTAGTAGAATATTTATTTCTTCATTTTTTTCTATCATTTTACATAGAACTAACGGGAAGTCATCACCATAACTACCCCTCCGTATAGATATATTTGTTCAATTTTTTTCAGGTTGCGAAGAAACCCTTGGGAAGGAGAGAAACAACTCCATCAATCAAGAACAACACCGAACGTTAGGATGTTGGTGAGTCAGTTTTCCTCTTTTTCAATAAGTTAGCTATTCTTATGAAATTTGGTTATTTTATCTTAGTTTGGTATTATGTTAGAATGTACTTTATATATGGTCATAGGTATGTTGCAATATAGCCCACTGTTGTAGGGGATTTTCCCTGAAAGAATTTGAGTTCTTATTAACTGAGTTGGGAACTTCTTGGATGAGGGGTACATCCTCCTTGGGCAGGTCACCCTGGCGATCTACATTGTATGCAACTATTTTTGTAGAACATGTTTCACTAACACACATATGGTTAATAGACATTAATAACTTGCTTCACATGCCACTGTTCCCAAGTCATGATCCTTATAAAACTATTATTTTTTAAGGTATAACATGACACCCTAAGGGATATGTACCCCACAATGTTCATAACACATAAATTTTCAATCAACTCACATCAATGCACATCATGTCGTAATCTAATAATTTACATAGATGGCTAGACACACTTTCCAATATTTACATTTCCATCAATGTTTTGGTCAAAATATGGGTTCTCTCTAGTTTACATCCCACATTTCAAACATGGAACCCATTAATGTTATATACAATTCAAACTATGCCAATTACGATATTCTATTGAAATGTTTTCAAGAATAAAATAGTTAATCTAGACTTGACTTGTTAATCTAGATCAAGCAGTCACGATAACACCTACTTTGTTATGAAAAATCTCTTCTAGACAACACCTCATGTTATCTCTACCACGTAGTCACTTTATTCTTCCATGGTGTAAACTCATCATGATCTACTAATATTTACTAAACCCCAACATCCCACATTATTATAGATCATTTTAGAATATTTTCTGAATACGTTGTTATTACTTCCATCATAGAGAAATGCCTTTCAACATGCATGATACCATAGCTAAACAAATTTATTGTGAAGGGTAGGTTAAGGTGGTGCTTCCCTATACCATTTGATAATTGAATAATAATTACTCACATTAATTCATAATTTCATAGCTAAAAGAACCATGATTTCCTAAGGTCGACCCATTTCATAATGAGATGTCACCTGTGTACAGCGATAAATACCATCAACCATTAATATACTATATCTCCATATTAATATCACTCACATGTGATCATGCATTGTTATGATCCAATTCCTTAAAATCATAAAAGTTCATTGAATTACAATCCACTTCAAGAGGGAAACCTCCTTTTACAATATATCCAATTCAGAATACCATATGAGATCTAATAGGATGATCCTCATACTAGATATACTTGATATATATAGGAGACAAAGGGATACAATTATGATGAAAGGGTGAAATGAAGGGTTCTAGACGACCTACACATATAACACTAGAAATGTAATAATTCAATATCTAGAGCTTAATAAGGGGTTTATACATAACATGGGGCTTTTTCCTCAACACTTGACTAACCACGAGTGATTCTGCATGAATAACTCATCTTCCCATGTCACCTCTTTCACTAGTAGGTTCTTCCATTTAACGAGGTACTTTTTGATTGCTCAACTTCTCAGCTTCTTAATTCTTGTTTCGAGGATTGTTTCTGGCTCTAGTATGATTTTCCCTTCTTCATTTATCTCTGGTAAAATAGATTGGACTAGGATCTTGTTTTTGGTGACCTTGTTTAATCAAGAAACATGGAATACTAGATGTACATGTGAATATTGAGGAAACTCCAATTTGTAATCCCTACTTTCAATCCTTTGAAAAACCTTAGAGGGGCCATAATATTTGGGTGTTAATTTATTTTCCTTATTTTGTTGCTTGAGGGACATCTATTTTCATGGTTGCATCCTTAGAAATATCCAATTCCCCACTTCAAATTCCCTTTCACTACGATGTTGATATGCTTGTTGAGTCATCCTATTTTGTGTCATAACCAAGTTGTCCTTCAATAGTTTGAGGACCTGTTTTTGGTTCCCTATGTGGTCCTCCACTGTTTGAACCTTTGTATTCCCTTTCAAGGGTGATGTAACACAACCGACTCCTAAATACTCTTTTAAGGGGTGGAGCATCATAATGTTTTGTTTCCTTAATTAATCAAACCCTCCTTTCGGGGTCTCTATCACGTTCTACTCATCCAGAGCTTTCCAACCACTGTATCCACACTAAAAAATGAAATTTGGACTAAGAGATATGTCCTTCTAAAGTTATTTGGGCACTTATTGGTCAAGGGATACGCGGCTTCCACGTGGGTCCATATTATATGTATCATCCTGAGTTCTCTGAGATCCTAGAGCTTCAAACACTCCTTAATTTTTTTATGGTGGAAATCAAACCATCCATAACCAACGGTTGTTCTCCCTCCACGTTCACACATATGCCTAAGGAATATTTTCTGTTCAGTGACTCGATGATGAGTGCCCCTTTTTTGTCTATGCACAAGACCTCCCGTAGTCTCGAACTCTCGAAGTCCTGTAAACTTGCTACGTGGCTCCGACCTTCGGGACTTTTGGTCTCTCTACAATGCTATACCCAAAATCCTCCAAAGTCATAGAGTCTCGGACTTTCGAAGTCCCAGAATTGATTCACGTGGCTCCAGCCTTCGGGCCTTTCTATGACACTACACCCCAGGTCTTCCGAAGTCTTGAAGTCCTAGAATTCACCATTTACGTGGGCAGGAAAAAATGTACCAAGGATCGACACGTGGTGAGGGCCAGGGGTGACACGTGCTCTCGTCAGGAGGTGATATGTGTCACGTTCTAAGGGGCCCAGGGGTATGCAGAACATCCATATTCCAGTGACATGTGGCACCTCAATCGTGGGTCCACATCACCTTGGGTGACATCAATGAGCCACCTCGACTCCTAACACGGCCTTCTAAGTTCCTTCGATCTCACAGTCAAGATCTTTCCACATAGAACCCTCGATATACATCTCTTATTACTTCAGAGATTTGGCGTTTGTGGAGTTTACCAGCTCCATACTCCTAGTCTCCTGGAGTAGGACTTCTCCAAAGTGTTGAATACAATCTAGATCCAATGGTCAGAGGATATTTCGAAGGGTCCTCAGATATACATCTCCTATTGCTTCGTAACTTCACGATTTTTGCATTTCGGCAATCGGCGATCATTGTTGAGCGTTCGACATTCAACAATCAACAATAAACATCCTACAATTTCAGAGTTTCGACAATCGACTGTCATCATTGAACATTCAGCGTTTGGCAATCAGTGATCGATGTTGAACATCCCTTTACCATACTTTGCCCAATTATTCTGAACTCCCGAAGTTATCTAGACTCCCAGAGTCTCGGACACGTCACCAACCACATTGGCCAGGTGGGAACGAACCATAAGCTAACACACGGTGAGGTATAGGGTGACATGTGTCCTCATTAGAGGGTGACATGTGTCATGATCTAATAGGTGTAAGGGGTCTATAAATCGGCCATATCTGGGTGACACATGGCACCTTAGTTGTGCATCCACATCACTCGAGGTGACATCAGTGAGCCATGTCAGCCCCTGACATACATTTTTCTCACTTATTTCTAATATCATAGTTGAGCCACATTGATCCATATATCTACGGTTCTCGTTACTTCATAGATTCAGCGTTTAGGGATTTTACCCGCTCCATACTCCTCATCTCCCGGAGTAGGACTTCGTTGAAGTGCCTAGTGTTCCCTCTAAACTTAACACAAGGTTCCTAGGCCTTGGTTATATGAATATTTTTCAATGCAAGATACCAGATATAATAAATATGCAGAATGGAAATAAAATGCTAGAAATGGCAGAATAACAATAATATATCCAGCATAATCTACACAATATGATAGTAATGATATAAGAACAACAACAAAAATAACATGTTGATTGAGAAAGCAATGTTCATAGGCCTCTTCGAGGGAGAAACCTCCAATCGAGTAGCGCTTTGTTACAATAATATCCAAGCTAGGGTTTTCATACCCTCGACCCTTATTTATACTAAATATGTCTATCAAGAGAAGCATCTAGAGGAAGATCCTTCTAGAAGCGGAAGCTTCTATTAGGTCTTCTTACATCCACCTTATTCTATTTTATTGAAAGGCCTTATTAATATTGAACTTTATTACATCTGAATATATTAATCTACCTATGTGTGGGTTAGGACCCTAACATGTCCGCCCCCTTAAAAACAACCTTGTCCTCAAGGCTTGAGATGAGGGAACTGTTGCAGAATGGTAATTGGTTCCCAAGTGGCATCTGCTGGATTCGTATCTTTCCACTGGACTAGCACTTCCTTGATGGTTCTTTGACGCAAGCGACACTCACGCTGGTCCAAAACTGCTTCTGGTTGTAGCCAAATGGATCCTTCTTCAATTAACTTGGGAAGGTTGGTTTGAATTTGGAACCTAGTTCCAATCACCTTATTTAAGAATGAAACATGGAAAATTGGATGTAGCTTCGACTGACTGGGCAGAGCTAAATGATATCTGACTTGTCCCACATGCTTGAGAACTATATAAGGACCATAAAATTTGGGCGCTAACTTCTGACAATGCTCGGCCTTGAGGGAATTTTACTTGTATGGTTGCAGTCGCAAAAACACCTGATCTCCTTCTACAAATTGACGTTCTGAGCAACCTTGATCTGCTTGTTGCTTCATGCGATTTTGTGCCATGACCAAGTTCTCTTTAAGGGTATGAAGAATATCCTCTCGAACTGTAAGTGTTTGGTCAATCACCTAGACCTTCAAGGTACCCGGTAAGTATGAGAGAACTGAAGGTGGCTTCTATCCATATACCACTTCAAAAGGAGTCATGCGAGTAGTTGTATGGTAGGAAGTGTTGTACCACCATTTGGCTAGGGGTAGCTATTGAGCCCACTGAAGTTGTTTTTCAGAGGCAAAACACCTCAGATATGTTTCCAAACACTTGTTGACAACTTCAGTTTGACCATCAGTCTGGGGATGATAAGTTGTGCTGAGATGCAATTGGGTGCCTTGGAGATTAAACAATTCTTGCCAAAAATTGCTTGTGAAGGTTGGGTCACGATCAGAAACAATAGAGTGCGGCATGCCATGAAGCTTGAAGACCTGGTCCATGAAAAGTTGAGCCACCGTGGATGTAGTAAATGGGTGTTGAAGAGCGGAGAAATGAGAATACTTGGAAAGGTGATCCACAACCACCATTATGACAGATTTATTCCCTGATTTGGGTAAGCCGGTAATAAATTCCATAGAGATATCCTTCCAAATAGCCGGTGGAATCGGAAGAGGTTGTAGTGTGCCCGGAGATTTGACTGTTTCTCCCTTTTTGCATTGACACACCTCACATTCAGTGACAAAATTATGGATGTCCTGTTTCATACCATCCCAGAAAAAAGAACATTTGACTCTGTCATATGTTTTGGTGAACCCTGAGTGCCCCGATGTGGGTGTAGCATGAAGCTCAGAAAGTACCGTGGATTTAAGATTTGATTGTTTACTTAAATACAAATGGCCTTTGTATCAAAGCTCATTCTGGAGCTAAGAGTACCCTGGGGGAGCTAGAGCCTTGGTCTACAATTGCTAGATTAGATGCGAACTTTTGGGATCTTGAAGCCATTCCTGGCGCACAGCTTGGAGCCAATTGGGTACAATGAAGGAAAGAGAAAAAAGGGATCCTTCTTCTTCATATTTTTGGGACAGTGCATCCACCACTACATTGTCTTTGCCCTTCTTGTAAACGATCTCATAATCATAACCAAAGAGCTTAGTCACCCATTTTTGTTGCTCCTGGGAGGAAATGCATTGTTCCAGAAAGTAATTGAGGCTTTGATGGTCGGTCTTGATCTGGAAGCGTTTCCCCAAGAGATAAGGGTGCCACAGCTCAATGGCATGTAGAATAGCCAACATTTTCTTTTCATAAATGGGTCTGCCCAGATTCCTTTCAAACAATTTCTTTCTGGTGAAGGCCAAAGGTCGACCCTCTTGCATAAGGACAACGTCGATTCCTTTCCCTGAGGCATCACATTCCAACACAAAGGTCTTTGTGAAACTGGGAAGGGCCAGAACTGGAGTGGTGCACATGGTCATCTTCAAGGTTTGAAAAGCTTGAGCAGCTGCTAGATTCCAAGTGAAAGAGTTATTTTTTAGGAGAGTCGTGAGAGGTGTTGCAATCTTTCCGTAGTTCTTAACAAACTTGAGATAATACTTTGTTAAGCCCAGAAATCCACGAAAGCTTTTAAGATTCTTTGGGTGTGACCAATCTTGCATAGCTTCAATCTTTTTCGGATCCACCCTGAAGCCATCCTTGCCAACCAGATGACCCAAGTATTCTACTTCTGAGGCACCAAAAGCACATTTAGACTATTTTAGGAAAAGTTGGTGTTGGGAGAGGAGATGGAGAACTTGATCCACATGAGTAAGATGGTTGGTCCAGGTTTTTCTATAGATGAGGATATCATCAAAGAAAACTAAGACAAAATGATGGAGAAAGGGACAGAAGACATGATTCATGAGGCTTTGGAAGGTGGAAGGGGCACTACACAAGCCAAAGGGCATGACCAAAAAATCATAGTGGCCCTCATGAGTGAGAAAGTTCATCTTGGGAATGTCTTCCTCTTTCATACGTATCTGGTGATATCCCGAGCGAAGATCAAGTTTAGTAAAGAATTGGGTGCCACTCAATTCATCCAGGAGGTCATCAATGACAGGAATGGGAAATTTGTCTTTAATGGTCAGTTTGTTGAGGACACGGAAGTCAGGACACATTCTCCAAGAACCTTCTTTATTCAGGACCATGACTATAGGAGAAGAGTAAGGGCTCATACTAGGGAGGATAACGCCTGCATTAAGGAGTTCCTTGACCATTTTATCAATTTCATTTTTTTGTGAGAAGGGGTGGCAATATGGACGGACATTGGGAGGAAGGCTTCCAGGTACAAGAGGAATGGAATGATCATGAACATTGCGGGAAGGAGGGAGGCCTTAGGGAGTGTAAAATACCATTTGATGTTTAGAAAAAGAGCTTGGAGGTCAAGCGACACCGAGGGTGTCTCTATTGCTTGAATGGCATGGAGTTGGGCAATGACACCATAATGACCTTTTTTGAGCATATTTTCCATGTGATGGGAACTAATGACCTCAGGTGAACCAACAGTGATGCCTTGGAATTTATATTGGTGGCCTTCCTGGTCGAATTGCATGGTTAATGCCTTAAAATCCATGAGAATGGGACCCAAAGATCTTAGCCAGTCAGCACCCAACACAATGTCACAACCACCCATGTCGATAGCAAACATATGGGATTTTAGGTGGTAGTCACTAATTTGGAGACGCACATTTTCACAGCGCCCTCCACATTTCATGGAACCACCATTGGCAATCATGATTTGGAAATTGTTGACAGCATGGATGTAGCAATGAGTTTCTTGGGCAATGCGGCGATGAATAAAATTATGGGTGCTTCCACTATCAACCAGAATGATGACTTTCCGATGCTTGATGTAACCGATTAACTTGAGGGTTTGGGGAGCGGAAAAGCCAATGAGAGCATTGAGGGAAATGACGGGTTCTACTTCAGGAGGGTTTGAGGGAGGGGTTATGTCAGTGATTTCAGGTGACTCAGACACAAGGGGAGTTTCAACATCCTCTTCTGAAATGTCCTCAGAGATGGCCATACAAAGCTTTTGTTCTTTACACTTGTGACCCAGGAAATATTTGTCATCACAATTATAACAAAGGCCTTTGAGTTGGCGTTCAGCCATTTCAGCCAAGGTCAATTTTTGGATTTTTAATGGGGTGGAGGGAGTAGTGGGAGTGACGGGTTTAGGGTGAGGGATAAAGGAGGGTTTTCGGTTTTGAGATGATACAACCTGTTTTGCTTCTTTAGCTCTTTTAGTAGCCTCCACCCAATTCGAGGGTTGAGCCATGAGGACATGGGCCCAAATCTCCTCCTTGAGGCCACTAATAAAACACTCTCGAAAGAAAGCATCAGTCATTCCCTCTATTCGAAAAGCCAGGTGCTCAAAGGAAGCTATGAAGTCTTCTATTGTTCTGGATTGTTTCAACTTTGTAAAATGGCCCAAATGGTTGGTGTCTGTGTCAAAGCATTCATAAAGCTCAGTAACAAATTGGGTCCAAGCAATATACCCTTGACGGGAAGTTTTTCTCCATTGCCACCATAATTGCCAACGTTCTTGATCTAGATGGAGGACACCATACCGGAGTTTGGCCAAGTCATCTGTAATGCCATATAAAGAGAAATAATGTCCCATTTGGGTTACCCAACTAGTGGGGTCCGAGCCATCAAATTTGGTCATGTCCACCCGCGGAAGGCGTATGTCACGTTGAAAGTGATGGGACTGAAAGGTATGGGAATGGGAGGAAGTTTCACCTTCATTCTTTGGAGGTGCTTCAGAGAAATGGTCATCGGTAGGGATCTTCAGTTTGGTGCAGAGTGATGCAAAAACATATTCAAGCTCGGTGGTCAGTTCTTGTTTGGCTTCCTCCATTTAGGACTGCATGGTTGTATTTATGGTAGCATTGATGGACGAATCGATGGAGGCAACAGTAGCACTGAGTTGTTTCACTTCTTTTTGGGTTTCTAGGAAACCAAATTTCATGGTGTTGAAGCGAGCTTCCAGGTCTTGGCTATGGGTATGGGCCATGAGGATGGGTGAACTAAAAAGGGGCGAGCGAGGTCAAACATTTTGTCGAAAAATGATATGGATGAATGTGATAAGGGTGGAGAGATGAATCCAATGGAATAGGTCTCAAATAATGGTGAATTTTTTATTTTATTATTATTATTATTATTTTTTTAACACCTGCGGAGTTATACTCTGGTCTCAAGAATACTGCAGTGATGAAATCCCCAAATGCTTAACTAGAAAGAGATGTGTATTTACTTGGAAACCTGAACATAGTTGTGCGACAATAGATCTGGTCTGTTTTTAATTTGTTTATGTTTCTATCCCCCAAGGGTTAGGTATTCAAGGGTTCTATAGACAAGGGTTTTCCCTGTGCTATATCTCTCTAATATACGTGCGGGGTCCAACAGTTGTACTCTGCCCAATATCTCAGGGCACTAACTAAGGAGGATAGACCATACCCTTAGCCGTACTACCCGACTACCCAGGTACTAGAGAGTATCTTCTCGATTGTTTTTCTCGGTGACACTATAGCAGTCCGACAGCCGATAGGTTTATCTAAAGAGGGTTTCAGGAAATCTAGGTCGATCCGTACACAGGTGTTGTCTGATGCGCTACCACTCGAAGGGGTACCAACAGGGGTTACAAGGGTGGCCAACATATGTGCGCTTAAGAACCACTTGTATTTCCTGCGTGTATGAATCCCTCAACCATGGGTTTATGCGCGTAACGACAAATCTATGTGGTTTAAAGATGCCGGAATACGTCTCTACCCTGGAAAAAAAAATCCCACAATTTCTGCCAAGGAAAGTGCTCTGATACCACTTGCAAGATACCAGATATAATAAATATGCAGAACAAAAATAAAATGCTAGAAATGGCAGAATAACAGTAATATATCTAGCACAATCTACACAATAACACAGTAATGATATAAGAACAACAATAGAAATAGCACTTTGATTCAGAAATCAATGTTCACAAGCCTCTTCGAGGGGGCAACCTCCAATCGAGCAGTGCTTTGTTACAATAATCTCCAAGATAGGGTTTTCATACCCTCGACCCTTATTTATACTAAATATGTCTATCAAGAGAAGCATCTAGAGGAAGATCCTTCTAGAAGTGGAATCTTCTATTAGGTCTTCTTACATCCGCCTTATTCTATTTTATTGAAAGGCCTTATTAATATTGACCTTTATTACATCCGAATATATTAATCTACCTATGTGCGGGTTAGGACCCTAACATTCAAGCCCCAAAGGTTACAATCATATCTCTTGGCCAATATTTGGTTAAGGTCGCAACACCCCGGAGCTATGAACTCCCGGTGTTTCGAAGGCAAAAAGGATTGCTCATGTTGGCTAGCGCAGGGTTTCCAAACCTCGATCATATGGACCCTCTACTAAATATCGAGTTGTAGGTTCAACTCTTATCTAAGATTTGGTTAAGACCGTGGGAACGATCCCTTGGTCATGCAGGTGAAATTTCTGAAGGGTGTGACCCTCGATTTCATTCTACAAGTGTTATACCTCCTGGGCTTGAAAACACTTTAAATGAGGTATGGGAATACTCCTTGTGCTTCTCCAGAAGATTTAGAACTTGAAATTTATAATTCCTGCACATCTTTCCAAGGTTCTTCGCACCTTCGCACTACCTCTCTTGAGATTAATAGACCCCTTCCTCAGGAGATCCAAATGACTGGAAGTGTAAATATGCACCTATGAAATTGGGTATATGGATAACAAAATCCCAGCTCATTTTCCTTTAATTTGAGCCACTACATGGGGCTCAAGTACTTACGTACAAAAGTCATATTCGACCATACAGATCCTTACTTTCTCAAATACACAACCAGGCTAATTGAAGAAAACAGTCAAGTTATCAAACAAGCATGCACATCCATGAAACGTTCACGGGGTATTCATCCTTATTTTACAATCATAGTTCAGCTTCACAGGGTATAATAATACTTATCTATTTAGAGTTGCAGCCAATTGAATGACTATGGGTGTTCTCCTTTCCAACCAACCATAGGCTTAGAGGCATTCATTATTAGCACGCTGTCCACCACCATGCCAAGCCATGATATCACTAGGGAATTTTTGACATCTCTCTCAAAGGTTCTCTCTCTCTGGCATTGCCTTTGCAAAGCTTATTAGACGCGTCCTTGGCATCAAGATCGCAGTCTCATGTTTGGGTCATGTTCTCCTTTTAAAGTCTCCAGTAACCATAACCATGTAACAACTTTCAGTTCCTCTTCTCCACTCTCTTGTCTCACGCATTCTCTTCTCGGTATATCTCTGCATGCCTTGCATGCACACCCCTCCTTGGGAATTTTTCCCCTTCCTGTCATGTTCCATTTTTCAGAAGGAAACTTAGGTAATCCTAGTTTGCCATACCCTATGGTACTTTAGGTTGACATTATTCAGTCAGAACATGCTTCCATTCATGTGGGGTGGTTGATAGTTCAATAATTGATCCTTTCTTCATTAACCGATTCCTATCCTTGGGAATCGAAGGAGCTTCATTATCGTTATCAAAGGGAAATTTGGGGTCATTTGACATGATGACCCTCTCCATAGTTTTTACAGTTCTTTCCTCTAGTGATATCATGGCTAGTGCTTCAAGGCTTCACCCCCAATTAGTTATTAGCAATTCAAACAATAATACATTTGCATTGTTCACATGCCTTAGAATGGTAATCATAATTAATGATTAATTACAAGTTGTGGGAAACAGGGGTATTACAATCCCCTCCCCCTTAAAAGGGAACATCCTCCTCGATGTTCTTTATCAGTAACACATGTCAGGTCTTTATCATTCAGTTGCTTCAAAATCTTGATTTTCTTTCCTGATTAGGTCCTTTCCAAACCCTTGGTCTTCCTCACCTACCTTCAATAATATTGGACAACAAGCATATTAATCATATTTTTAAGAGAAAAACATCTTTTTGTTGCATAAGATTCAGGAGGAAGAAAATTTCATAATTTAGCACAATACTCATCTTCTGCAGTTCATGGATTTGTGTCCACATGGATGTCTTTTTCTCTTGGCTTACTATTTATCCTAGACATACCCCTTGTGTGCATGATCCCGATGAATAGTTTATAAGGATGATCAAAGTCTCCTCTTCCTTGTGATTACTCACCCTCCAGGCCCAAGCTCAGGCATCCCCTTCTCTGCTATACAGTTCTCTGAGTGATTTATCTTGCCTTTCCAAGTATTTCTCACACAAGAAGAGTTCTAAAGACTTCATTGAGATTTATAGTCGAGGTGTCCCTCAGACTTGCTCTGTCGAGGCATCCCTCTGTCTTGTGTTACCACAACACAACATGTTCTAGGGTGATCATGGTTTACCACAGGGTTCTCATGTCTCAAAAATAGCATCTTTCATGCTTTATGTCTTGAAATCCTTCATATGTCCTCCCTAGACATATATTTTTCATCTCTCCTATATCAAAGGTATACAAAGTTATGAGAAATTATCATCAATTTCAAATTCAGAATTTTCTTGCAAATATGTCACCTGTGGATTCCAATTTCCACATTTTTTTTCATATTTGATATGTACAGGAACCAGATTCATAAGTATGGAACTTCCTCCCCTTTAGCATTTTAGATCAACTGGAAATTGGTCTTCCTTATGGGCTTACAACACTGCCATATCCAAGACCCTTTTCTCCTTGGAATTTCAACATTCCTCAGCCAAACCAATTTGGTTTTTAGGCACATTATATTTTCAAAACTATGCATGCTAACATTCCAAGTCATTTTCATCTATTCAAGGATACAAATAAAAAGGAAATATCATTATTTACATATGCATCCTTTTCAACCTACTAAATTTTCCCAAATGAAATTCAAATATCAAATGTCTTTAATCAAAGTGCCAGTACTCATGGCCACATTCAAACTCATTGTACCCTTCCATTGATTTCAATTTTGCCACACTTTATGACAAGCGCTTTTCCATGGTCTATTGGAGCTTAACCAATCTCTTCACCATAGGTATTATTCATTCTCGTTCATTATTTCAGCAGGATTGTACTTCCTACTATAGACTGATCATGATTCCAAATTAGCACATGTGAAACTATAAGTTTCTCCTAAATGCACCCAAGCATCCTTCCTTCATTAGTAATCAGGGTGTCAACAGTCATGGCTGCCCAAATTTTATTTTCTTTAACACCTATACCATGTAAGTAAAATATTGGAAGGTCCTTCTTTCTCAATGGAAGATCCATTGCCTTCCCTTTTATGCAAACATGCATTTCCTCGAAGCAATTCCATGCAATGTTCTAACTATGAGCACCTTTATTCCCAATCTCCCTACATTGGTTATCATACCCATGGTACTCTTTACTCCTGCAACTTTCTTGCAAGGATTATAACTCATCTTTGGCTGGCATAGACTTACTCTCTCTATTATTCAGGTTCCTTTCCTGAATCACACCCTACTTGGGTATAAATGGCCTACAATAGCCACTCAAAGTTTATTTGCATATCTTTAAGATAATGTAATCTTTTCAAAAGGATTTCCTATCAAATTCCTTCATACCTTATGCCACATATGTATGAACATTTTTATACCTGCTCTGGCTGCTAGTACCCTCTCAGATATCACCTCATCAATGGTGCTTTATGGGGAATTTTAAATTCCCTTCAACAATATTGTAATGACAACCTTCTCAAAGTCATCCTCTGCTTGAGGTTGTCCATCATTTATCAAAATGGTCTACATTCGTTTGTTAGTTTTCCACTCATACATTTTGTTTTAGAATGTAATCCAGGATTCTTGTGTGTGTGTGTGTGTGTGTGTGTGTGTGTTTGTATTTGCATTCCACTGCTCAATTCTCAGCAGCCATTAAGGTGATGACTCAGTCCTCCTGAAAGATTCTTAATATAGTTCCTCCACAAGGAACTCCTTTAACATGCAACTTCCTTATTGCATATCCTTCACTATCTATGATAGCCTCAACCTTGAGTTAGCTTCAGCTAGGTGCCAAATATTCCATAAGGAATATAAACATGCATCTTTATTGTGCATCCAAATTATGTATCCACACATATTCTCACATCGTGCATGTACATCACTTGCACATTGTATATCATTCGTACCTAGTTGGTATTAATGTCAGGCTTCATATCAAGAAGATTCACAATGCATTAAATCCATGCACTCAATCATATACATACCTAGCCCAAACATACATCATTCAAGATCATTTCTTGCATCATTTCCATGTCATACATGCACATGGAACTTCAGACTACCAGATCCTCCTCTCCAAGGATAATTTTTCCATCCTTATGACAAGCCTCATAGGGACACTCAACAATGAGCTTCCCTCTCAGTTGGGAGCTTGCAGTCATATTATTCATTTAAGCATGTATACACATATTTTCATATATGTAGGTGCATCTCTTGCACATTTCTACCTCATTCTTATATATGTATTTCATTCATTTTGTTACTCCCCTGTTGTCATCAGGTCATTATTGACCAATGGAAACCAGCAGCATGTCTTATACTGCAACCCACCATAGGTTTAATGGAGTCTATTTGCATGTTACATCCATGCAACCACTATCGTATGCATTACAACATGTTCTCATCTTGCATCTTCATGTCTATATAGTACTCATGTCAATACACCTTTTGTACAACGATGAGCTCATAATCTAGCTCATATACCCATTTCACTTTTCCCTTTTTGGGGAATTATCAATAGTCCCAAAAGACTCCTATTTATATTTCTTAATTAGGTTATCCCTACTATAGTTTTCAACCATTATAGGTCAAGTAAACTGACCCTACACATTTTCATCAGTCCTCTGGTTGTGAGGAGTTATATACTCAGAGTTTAGTCTTTTAATAATGCAGTAATTATAACTGCTAAGGATCCTACCAGTCCTTACCAGATTTCCTTAACCATGAAGGAATTATTCATGAGGATCTTCATCCTTATATAATCAACCATCTTAATTGCAAGAGACTATGCCTACCCTAGTAGATAGACAACGTTACACTATAACATAAAAATTCAGTTCATGTCCCTTGTCTAGCTCATACAGCTTCAGAACATAATTTATGCCACCTCTTCCATTCACATTCAAGTCTTACTATTAATGTTGATCAACATAGCCCTACTCCTGTAAGAATAGTTATAATTGTGATGAAGGGAAACTATAATTCCTCTGCTGAGATTCAGTAGGAATTCCCAAATCACAGTTTCAATCTGCAGTCCTTCTCCTCAAGGAGTTAATGCAAATAGAAAACAATCTTCCAAAGGTATAATTACCTTTCAACATGCTCATATTAACCTTGGTATACTGGTCCTATGACTGATATCTGGCCCATCCAGACCTATGTCTGAATCATTCTTTGCTAGATATGGTATGGAAGGGTGCCCTTCTCCATTAAAATTTTATAAGAAAGAAAATCACTCGACTCTTTCATTATCCCAAGGGGGTAAATTGTTGTTGCCATGCTCTGATACCAATTTGTAACATACCCAATCCCTAAATACTCTTTTAAGGGGTGGGGCATCATAATTTCTTTTTTTCCTTAATTAATCAAACCCTCCTTCTGAGGTATCTATCATGTTCTTCTTGTCCAGAACTTTCCAACTACTGTCTCCACACTCAAAACTGAGCTCTGGAATGGAATATATGTCCTTCCCAAGTTCTTTGAGCGTTTATTGGTCAAGGGCCATGCGGCTTCCACGTGGGTCCATATTATATGTATCATCCTGAGTTCTCTGACATTCTGAAGCTTCCATCACTCCTTAATGTTTTCATGGAGGAAATCCAACGATCCAAAACCAACGGCTGATCTCCCTCCACATTAACGCATATGCCTAAGGAATATTCGATGTTCGGTGCTTCGGTGTTGAGCACCCTTTTTTTTTCTATGCATGAGATCTACTGAAGTCCCATAAACTTGTCATGTGGCTTCGGCCTTCGGGCCTTTTGGTCTCTCTACAATGTTATACCCCAAATCCTCCGGAATCATGGAGTCCCAGACTTCTGAAGTATTGGAATCGCTCTGCGTGGATCTGGCCTTCGAGCCTTTCTACGACACTACACCCCAGGTCTTTTGGAGTCCTGAAGTCCTAGAATTCACCATTTGCGTGGCCAAGTGGAGATGTACCAAGGACTGAAATGTGGAGAGGGCCAGGGGTGACACGTTCTCTCTTCAGGAGGTGACATGTGTCACGTTCTAAGGGGCCCAGGGGTCTGCAAAACATTTTTATTACAGTGACACGTGGCACCTCAATCATGGGTCCATGTCACCCTGGGTGACGTTAGTGAGCCACGTCGACTCCTAACACAACCTTCTACATTCCTTCAATCTAATGGTCAAGATTTGTCCATGTAGACCCCTCAATCTATAACTCCCATTACTTCAAAGATTTGGCGTTCAAGGAGTTTACCCGCTCCATACTCCTCGTCTCCCAGAGTAGGACTTCGAAAAAGTATCGAATTACAATCTAGATCCAATGGTCAAAGGATATTTTGAAGGGTACTCGGATCTACGGATCCTATTGCTTCATAACTTCACATTTTAGGCATTTCGGCAATCGACGATCGTCATTGAACGTTCGACATTCGGTGATAAACATCCTATGTTTTCAGTGCTTTGGAAATTAACGGTTGTCGTTGAACGTTCGGTGTTCGGTGATCGAAGTTGAACATCCCTTTACCATACTATTCCCAAATATTCTGAACTCCCAAAGTTATCTAGACTCTCGGAGTCCTGGACATGTCACAAACCACATTGGCCAAGCAGGCACGAACCAGAATCTGACACATGTGGAGGGCCAGGGTGACACATGTCCTCATTCGGGGGTGACATGTGTCATGCTATAATAGGTGTAAGGGGTTTGTAAATCAACCATATATGGGTGACACATGGCACCTTAATTGAGGGTCCATGTCACTCAGGGGGGGATGTCAGTGAGCCACATCAGCTCCGGACATATAGTCTTTGCACTTCTTTCAAATATCACGATTGAGATTTGTCCATGTCAATCCATAGATCCATGGTTCTTGTTACTTTGTAGATTCAGGGTTCAAGGAGTCTACATGCTCTATACTCCTCGTCTCCCAGAGTAGGACTTCACCGAAGTGCCTAGTGTTCCATCTGAACTTACCCCAGGGTTCATAGGCATTGGTTATATGGAACTTTGTCAAGCCCCAAAGGCTACAGTCATATCTCTTGACCAATATTTGGTTAAGGTCACAACACCCCAGAGCTCTGAACTCCTAGATTCTGAAGCCAGAAAGTCTTTCTCCTCTCAGCTAGTTCAGGGTTCCCAAACCTCGGTCATATGGACCCTCTACTGAATCTCGGGTTGTAGGTTCAACTCTTAGAAGAGATTTGGTTAATATTGTGGGCATGATCCCTTGGTCACGCAGATGAAATTTTTGAAGGGTGTGACCCTCGATTTCATTCTACAAGATTTATACATCCTAGGCTTGCAAACACTTCAAATTAGGTATAAGAATACTCCTTGCGCTTCTCCTAAAAATTTAGGACTTGAAATTTCTAATTCCTTCACATCTTGCCAAGGTTCTACACACCTTCACACTACCTCTCATGATCTTACATGCCCCTTTCTTAGGAGATCCAAATGACTGGAAGTGTAAATATGCACCTATGAAATTGGGGCTATGGATAAAAAAATCACAGCTCATTTTCCTTTAATTTGAGCCACTACAGGGGCTCAAGTACTTACGTACACAAGTCATATTCAACCATACATATCCATACTTTCTCAAATACACAACAAGGATAACTGATGAAAACAGTCAAATTATCAAACAAGCATGCACATCCATGAAACGTTCACGGGGTATTCATCCTTATTTTACAATCATAGTTCAGCTTCACAGGGTATATAAGAATACTTATCTATTTAGAGTTGCAGGCAACTGATTGACTATGGGTGTTCTCCTTTCCACCCAACCATAGGCTCAGAGGCACTCATTCTTATCGCTCTGGCCACCCCCGTGCCAAGCCATGATATCACTAAGGAATTTCTGGCACCTCTCTCAGAGGTTATCTATCTCTCTATAACCACCTCTGTGAGGTTTATCAGATGCTTCCTCAGCATTAAGCGCGTAGTCAACTATTCGGGTCACGTTCTCCTTTTAATTTCTCCAGTAACCATAATAGCATAACAACTTTCAGTTCCTCTTCACCACTCTCTTGACTTATGCATTCCCTTCTCGGTATATCTCTACATGCCTTGCACACACACCCATCCTTGGGAATGTTTCCCCTTCCTGTCCTGTTCCTTATATCAGAAGGAAACTCAGGTCATCCTAGTCAAACCATGCTTCCATTCATGGGGTGTGGTTGATAGTTGTTGGGCCCCAACAACTCCCCCTAAATTTTTACAAAATTTAAAGGGCCCCTGTTAGAATCTTGATAATTATAATGAGCTACAAAATCAACCTTTTCAAATAGTTCCATACCTTGGCTTGCTTTGAGACAAACTTAAGACATTCACTATAGTATGATATATTCATTACAAGAGTATATGTCAAAAGTTAGAAACGAGCATAAAAATCTCAATTTAAACAAAAACGTTAATTTTTATCAAATGTTTACTTTCGTTTAAATTATGATTATGTGTTCATTCTTTGCTCATTAGCAAGTTTGACTATTTTGAATAATGTGTTCAATACTTCATCAAATAATATCTTGGTTGGTTTCTCATTTTCATGAAATCATTTGGTGATATTAATTAATTAAATTCTTTTTTCATTTTGCATCTCATTTCA
>ML795551.1:288865-303889 GCA_009831015.1 Picea engelmannii
TAAGACATTCACTATAGTATGATATATTCATTACAAGAGTATATGTCAAAAGTTAGAAACGAGCATAAAAATCTCAATTTAAACAAAAACGTTAATTTTTATCAAATGTTTACTTTCGTTTAAATTATGATTATGTGTTCATTATTTTGCTTATTAGCAAGTTTTACTATTTTAAATAATGTGTTCAATACTTCATCAAATAATATCTTGGTTGGTTTCTCATTTTCATGAAATCATTTGGTGATATTAATTAATTAAATTATTTTTTCATTTTGCATCTCATTTCAAAATAATAATAGTCAAAGAATTATCTATCATTTGTTTGATTTTGTAAAAAACCAAAATTAATATTTTTTCTCCATTAACTTGAAGCTTCTAGATCATATTTGAAAGCAAATTATAAACAATATTTGTTTATAAGTTATAGTTAGTTTAAATTCATTTTTTATTTTTCTAGATTTTGTTTTATTCACAATTTTTAGGTTATTAATTTAGGTTTCTTTTTGTTTCATAGGTTTCTATTATCAAATATTTTATATGGATCTGATCATGGCTTGATTTTATTATCCAAAAACGTTCAAGATGATTGATCCAAAAATAATTTTGGATTGCTACAAATAATTTTATGAGCAACAACAGATAAAATTTGGAAAGGCGTCAAGATCAAACAGACAATTTTGAAGAACTGATTGCAGCCAAACCATGAAGAAGTTGAAGAAACATTTGAAAACCCAAACCCCAAATGGACCCATTTACCTTCCTCATGGAGATTGTCCCAAACAAATGCATGATTTGAGAGATATTGATTTCTTTTTACGAGGAAAATTTCAGGTGGAAAAAATTAATAATGACACCCAGATTGTTCATTCATTGTATAAATATATGAGAAAGTTCATAGCCATAAGATCCAAGAATTAAAGAAGAGGATTTTTATCCTTTCTCTTTTGTATATTATATATGTTGTAAACTTTTTATTTCTTTTCAAATGGAGTAATGGATGGTTGGAATCTTTGGGAGAATGGACGAGTTTTTTCAAAGAAGAATATGGAATTCCAGGTTGCTTAATGGATTTTGTCCTGTGAGCAAAATGATTTTATTTTCATTATAATATCTTCATATTCTTTGAATAATTGATTATGCATTGATTTAAATAGATTTAGTATTTTTTATCAATACATAGTTAATTATTATCATTTATGTATTAATTTTTCCAATCTTTAAAGTCTATTATCCAAAAAAATTCTTCCAGGACTACAGAATGGACAAGTGATTCCAAAAACTTAATAGAATGGCATATATGCATTTTGGCTTTAGCCTTTTTTTTATAATGTTCTTATTTATGTTTTTTTTAATCTTGTTACATATGCAAGTCTGATATCCTTAGATTAAAGGATCTGTGATGTGTAGGAGGTTTATATTATAAATACCATCTATCATTTGCTTCATCAAAATACAAATGCTGTGATTATATCTTGGATTTAAATAATGGGATTTATCTTTGAGTTTTAAATTGATTGATAAAATGCATAGATTGCTTCTAGATTTATCTTGTGGTAATCATGTATAATTATGAGATCATAGGTTTATGTTTGTGTGTGTTTTTTTGTCATTAAAAACTAAGCTGCCAATACATGTTTTGAATTTATTTAGAACAGTCATAAGGTTCATTGCAGATTTCTCTCTTGGACATGGCAGTTGGATGTTCACCACTCATGCAGATGCTTGGATACACCTCACTAATTCACTGACACGATAATTTCTTTGTATTTTTCTGTCATTTACATATCATTGAAACTACAATGTATGGTTCAGCTTTGACTATCCACTTGTTCATGTTTCATTAACTTTTTTTTGCAAGATTATTTAAATTTATAAAAGAAAAACAATAAATATTTTTATGTGCTTTCTTTATCTGCTTCCTAGAAGCAATCATTTTTCACATCGATTTTCGTAAGTTTCGATTAAAACTTGTATCTTGTAAATCATGTAAATAAACGAGACTTGTATATCTTTTGCTTAAATACAACTACTATAGTTACATTTGAATATATGTACATATATATAGTGTGTTTAGTAATTAGTTAGTTATTTCTCTCTTTTATTCGTTTCTTTTAGGATTCTTAGATTGGCTAACGGAGCCATTAAACCCGTAAGAATGAGTTACACCAAATGGATTGGGTTATTTAGACAACCCCAGACCGGACTCACTCTTCCAGTTGACAGACGGTCAATTTTGTCCGTCAACAATAGTTCAACCACAGTTCTTTTCTTTATTAATTGATTCTTATCCTTGGGAATTAAAGGAGGTTCATTATCCTTATCAAAGGGAAATTTGGGGTCATTTGACATAATGACCCTCTCCATAGTTTTTCAATTTATTTCCTCTAGTGATATTATGGCCAGTACTTCAAGGCTTCACCCCCAGTCAGTTATTGGCAATTCAAACATTAATACATTTACATTGTTCACATGTCTTAGCATGGTAATCATAATTAACAATTAATTACAAGCTTGGGGAAATAGGAGTATTACAGCTGATGTGATGGACGGGGGATGAAATCCATAAAGTGGGAGAAATGGGGAGATTTTTTATGACGTATGGAAGGATGTGTTGTACCACCATTCCGCCAAGGGAAACCACTCGACCCATTGTATCTATTTATCGAATGTAAAGAAACAAATATATCCTTCTAGACATGTATTCATAATCTCAGTTTTCCCATTGGATTGAGGGTGGTAAAATGAGTTGTGAGACAATTGAGTACCCAAACAAGAAAATAATTTAGTCCAAAAATTTCCCATGAAAATTGAATCTCTATCACTTACAATAATGTTGGGCACTCCATGTAGATTTTGAACTGTTTTCATTAATGTTTCGGCTAATGCACTTGCTTTAAAAGGATGAAAAAGAGAGCAAAAATGGGCATATTTTGTTATTTGATCCACTACTACCATGATGACAGTCTTTCCTTCGGATTTGGGTAAACCTGTAATAAAATCCATTGAAACTTCTTCCCAATGTTGACTTGGTATAGCTATTGGTTGTAGGAGACCTGGAGTCTTGATTATCTCTCCCTTATTATGTTGGTAGACCAAACATTCATACACAAATTTTTGAACACCATTCTTAAGAACTTCCCCAAAAAAATCCTTCTTGATCCTGTGGTACATTTTTAAAAATCATGAATGTCCCCCTATAGAAGATGTGTGCAATTCCAAAAGGACCTTATGTTTGAGTTGGAAATTCTTACATAAATATAGTTGATCATGATACCTTAGAAAATCATTCTCCCATACAAAATTGTCTACTGAATTGGGGTCCTCATGTAGTTTTTGAATGATCTTCCATACCCATTGATCTTGCTTCCATTCTATCCTTTCTTCATCCACCCAATCAAGTCGTGGAATAGAGAAAGCACATAGTGAACCTTTTGTTTCTTCTTATTTCCTTGAAAGGGCATCTGCCACAACATTGTGTTTTATTTTTTTGTACATAATTTCAAAGGCATAACCCAACATCTTTGTAACCCATTTTTGTTTCTCTTCTGAAGATAATCATTGCTCCAAGAATTAATTCAAACCATCATGACATATTTTTACTTTGAAGTGTCTTCCTATTAGGTAAGGGTGCCATTTCTGGATTTCCTAAAGTATGATCGATCTAAAAATACCAAACGAGTTCCTATACCAACTTGATCTGAAATATCATCAAACTCTAATACCAATTCAACCCAAAATTCCTTAGATGTTAATTAGTTCATAAATACACATAAACATCCAACCAGATTCAACAAATTGAAGATTGAATTAACTATTTGAAAAATATCATGTGAATGTCTTCCTTATCCATAAACTTCATCAACTGATAAATATAACTTGCAGAAATAATGAGTGCCAAAATAGAGAGAAATTGATTGTTGTTATTAATGCTCAATTTCCAAATTATAATAAAATGGTCTTTACAAAATTAAAATTATGAATACACCCTTCAAGTTGGCTACTCCAACTCATAAAACAGAGTTCATCATTAAAATCCTCGCGAAATTCGGAGAATAATGAGTATAAACTCAACTATATTCTGAACAGGTGCCCAAAAAGCCCTTTTTGCATGCATAACGAGACTATGGGTCTCATACATGAAAAAATTGGCTAAGAGTTTTCATACATCACATTATTACAAAAAAATAACATCACCATCAGATTCCTCTCAAAATTCTAAGAAAAAAAGAGTATAAACACCCTATACTTTCCTCAAAGAACCCAATAGCACACAAAATGAGGAAAATCAAAACCAAGAACACCTCTTGCATGCAAAACAAGGATAACTACTTTTGGAACGAACTTCTATGGCACGTATTCAAATCCTATCACATAAATTTGTGTTCATGGCATTGGTTTTTGTGCCCATTAAATAGGCCTGGTCGACCTAACCACCAACCGGAATCCACACTACAACTTAAATATGAATTAATTGGTTTGGTGTAACAAGTCGTAACTTATGGTATAGTGGTTAAAACTTTGGGTTATGGGGGAAACGTTCACAAGTTAAAACCTGCGGACCTTCCCCCATCGGTGTTTTTGGTTGTAACTTACATTGCACATATAGTATGTTGGTTATATATTTGGTTTAGACCCGCAAACTTTACGGTCATATTTACATTGGATATACATATAACTAGGGTCAAGGGCTTAGCCCTTGACCCTTTTTCCAGGCGATTAACCACCAAAACAACCTTAAATATATTCTATGCCATATGTGATTAAGTCCCAAATGAATGGTGTGATGGTTAGTCTGTTGGTTTGGTGTGCGGGAGACTCGGGTTCAATCCTCTGGGCTCCAACAAAATTTTGATAAACATAAACCATAATGGCCAATGGGAGGTTTCCACATGGCAGCCTCTCATTGGTATATCCTTTCCATGTGTCGACAAATGATTGATCCACTTGGACTGTATGAATTGCCACATCACCTTCCAACTAGACATGCCTCATCACTAGTTGTCTGATACATGTCAACACATGATTCACCACATGTATGTGCGGTATGATAATATGGTCATGCCATGTGTCACCCTTGCAGTGGTGACACATGTCACCTTTGATAATGTTGACTTTTGTCTTTTTTCCCTGGTTTGACCACAACTTTGACTGGATATAACTTCTTTATATGAACTATATTTGATAAAATTTGTGCGTCGTTGGAAATCTATTGCCGAGCTCTATGCAATGAAGTGGTTTTTAAGAGAATTTGAGAAAATAAATTTTTGAGCATTTTGGATCCTCCTAGACCTCTTTGAGCGTTATGGATCCTTTTGGATCACACCTCCCCACTAAAGAACTTTTGGGCCTCCAAAAGCATAGATCATTCATAAATGAAGTGAGAATTCTTTCACGTCACTTGTCCAGTATCATCCATCCTTCATGCTTGGATAATGAGCACCTAACTCATCATGATGATCATAAAGATTGAAAACATTGTTTACCAAGTTAACCATCCCCTTAAAGTCACAAACTCCACCATTGATTGTTGTAGTAGCCAATCATATTCCATTGATTAGTAATAAACTGGAAAAAAAAACTGAATATACAGATGTGAATGAGGATGAACCATCAACATATTTTCCCTTCTTAACAGGAACAACATCAAACAAAGGACATGTCCATTGTTCAACTGTAGGCTATAAATATGGATCCTGGATACTGGCATTAACTATCATGTGCCCTGTAGTGACAATTGTCAAATTAGTCTTCATCTGATGACATCTCTCAATGAACTCAATCCCATCCTTGAAAAGATGATACTTTTTTCCATTCCATGTAGTAAATGGCCTTACTGTCATATAAGTATGGACTTCCCAAATCCATCTTGCAGATGTCAAGTGGAACAATCTCTAACTCTACCTCATCAATGAAACTGGATGTGATCGAAAACTGTAACTTACATTGTTTAGTTACCTGTACCTGAGAATTATCACAAATCCAATTGAAAGGATACAGTCTCGGATGAGGCCTAGTTTCCAATCCCAACTTCTTAACAACTTTCTCTAAAATAAGATTCACTTGTGATCCACTATCAACAAGTGTATCAATCTTAGTGTGCTTTGAGATAACTTGTAAACGAAACAGGTCATTTATTTTCCTTCCATCGGGAATTACATTAGACTTTGTAGAAGAAGTACGTGAACTGAAACTTGCAAGTGAATATTTACCTTTGATGCCCATAGTTGTAACCTTGGTTTCATCCTCATAATCTGATCCAGGATCCTGAACTAGGGTTGGGGTCTTCTCTTTACCATTCCTAGTCTGATCCCACTTTGGTTTCAATTATGGAAGCAACTTCCAACAATGCTCCTTGTCATATCCTTTCTTCTTGCAATGAGAACATGTAAGCTTATTCTCTTCATCCTTCTTCGCAATATTTGTCTTCTTACTCTTCCCTTTTCCCTTCGACTACTCCTCGAATTCATGTGGCTCCTCTGACACATCCTCAAGAACATGTTTTCCTTTGTTGTCTTCAAGATGTGTAGATTGTACTGATACTTGGTCAATATTAGTGGGATTAAACATCAATATAGTATGGGGAAGATATGAGTGCATACCACCAGTATATTTTAGAAGAGTCTCAGGAGTATGTAATGGAATTCCCAAAGACAATGCCTTCCTCTTAAATTATTGTGTATAATCCTGACCATTTTTCCCTTTTCCTTGTCTTAAATGTTTCCAAACAATCATTGATGTTTTCATATAAGCTAATGGATAAAATTGATTTATTAATGCAACTACAAATTCAATCTAAGAAGAAATGTTTTTACCATGTTGAATAAGATCAACTTATGTCTGACTCTCACAGCATATCAAAGTTGTGTCTCTCGGGCGAATAGTATCCAATTGTGTCTTTGCACTATCTTGTATGAGTTTTTGTACTCTAAAATACATTTCAGTCTATTTGACCCAATTATCCAACTTCTATGCATTCAACTCTCCATCATAAGTAGGCAAATCAAGCTTTACCTCTAGCTTTAACAAAGGCAGATCATGAGAACGAGAAGATTTCTTAGAATGTGTTTTCCTCTTATGAGAAGAAGATTCACTTTCATCAGAAGAATATGATGATGATGATGATGATGATGATGGGGATGAAAGATACCCTAGAGGTTCTCTACCTCCTCATTCTCCTTCATCTTTTACCCTTGTTTCAATTGGACCACCTTCATTTTGATGAGGATTTGTTCTTCATCTTTCTAGGTCTTCCCACAATTCCTTAACCATATTTTTCATCTCAAGAAAAATCCTTAGAAACTCTTTATCAACCTCAGAAAGAACATCATCATGCTCCATTTCTTTTCTTCTAGTGAAGATCCTTGAACCAATTTCAGGATTATAACTTGCAAGCTTGCCTTCACCTTGCTTTGACTTGGATCTCGTAAGCATTCACTTGCAAATAAACGTCGAAACCAACTCTAATACCACATGATCTAAAAATACCAAACGAGTTCTGATACCAACTTGATCCAAAATATAATCAAACTCTGATACCAATTCAGCCCGAAAGTCCTTAGATGTCAATTAGTTCATAAATACACATAAACATCTGACCATATTTGGGAAATTGAAGATCGACTTGACTATTTGAAAAATATCATGTGAATGTCTTACTTATCCATAAACTTCATTAACTGATCAATATAACTTGAAGAAATAATGAGTGCCAAAATAGAGATAAATTGACCACTCTTATTAATGCTCAATTTCCAAATCACAATAAAATGGTATTTACAAATTTCAAATTATGAAGACACCCTTCAAGTCGGCTATTCCAACCCAGAAACAGAGGTCGCCATTAAAAGCCTTGTGAAATTGTGAGAATAATGAGTGTAAACTCGACTATATTCTAAACAGGTGCCTGGAAAGCCCTTTTTGCACACATAACGAGACTATGGGTCTCATACATGACAAAGTTGGCTAAGAATTTCCATACATAGCATTTTTACAAAACAAATAACATCGCCATCAAATTCCTCTTGAAATTCTAAGAAAAATGAGTATAAAGACTCTATACTTTCCTCAAAGAACCCATTAACATGCAAAACAAGGCAAATCAAAACCAAGAACGCACCTTGCATGCAAAAGGAGGCAAACTACACTTGGTACGATATTCTATGGAACGCATTCCAATGCTGGCACACAAATTTATGTTCTCGGCATTGTCTTTCATGCCCATTAAATAAGCCTAGGTCGGCCTAACCACCAACCGGAATCCACACTACAACTTAAATATGTATTTATTGGTTTGTTGTAGCAACTCGTAACTTATGGTCTAGTGGTTAAAACTTTGGGTTATGAGGGAATAGGTCACCGGTTCAAATCTATAGACCTTCCCCATCAGCGCATTTGGTTGTAAACTTACATTCAACATATAGTATGTTGGTTATATATTTGGTTTATCCCTGTGAACGTATGGTCGTGGTTACATTGGATATACATATAACTACAGTCGAGGGCTTATCCCTTGGCTCTTTTTCTAGTTGATTAACCACCAAAAAAACCTTAAATATATTCTACACCATATGTGTTTAAGTCCCAAATGAATGGTGTGACAGTTAGTCCATTGGTTTGGTGTGCGGGAGAGCTGAGTTCGATCCTCCAGGATCCAACAAAATTTTGATAAACATAAACCATAATGTCCAATGGGAAGTTTCCATGTGGTAGCCTCTCATTGGTATATCCTTCCCATGTGTCGACAAATGATTAATCCACTTGGATTGTATGAATTACCACATCACCTGCCAACTGGAAATGCCTCATCACTAGCAATCTGCCACGTGTCAAGACACGATTCTTCCACCTGTATGTATGGTATGGTCGTACGGTCATGCCACATGTGACCTTTGACCCTGTTGACTTTTTCCTTTTTTCCTTGGTTTGACCACAACTTTGACCAACCATAATCTCTTCATATAAACTTCATTTGAGGATATTTTTGTGTCGTTGGAAAGATATTGTCGAGCTATACGCAATGAAGTGGTTTTTAAGAGCATTTGAGAAAATCAATTTTTGATCATTTTAGATCCTCCTAGATGTCTTTGAGCATTTTGGATACTCCTAGATCAATGGACAACATTTATTTTTCATAAATGGGTTTGACTAAGTTTTGTTCCTTTAAGTTGGTTGCCTTCAAAGGAAAGGGTCCTTTCTTCTTGCATTAAAACTGCACCAATTACATGGCATGAGGCATCACACTCCACAATAAATGTTTTTGTAAAGTCAAGTGTGGCAAAGACAGGAGTTGTACACATATCCCCCTTAAGTTTTTCAAAAGATTTGGTTGCTTCTCTGGTCTAAGAAAATGCTTCCTTCTTTAATAATTTTTTTACAGGTGCTGTTATTTGACCATAGTTCTTGAAAAACTTGTGGTAATAGCCTGTCAATCCTAAGAATTCTCTAAGTTTGTTCAAGGTTTTGGGAATTGGCCATTCCCTCATAGATTTAATTTTGTTAGGGTCCACTTTTACACCTTCATGAGATATAATATGACCCAAATATTCCACTTCTTGAACCCCAAAGGAACACTTGGAAGGATTTGCATAAATTTGTTTCTCTTCCAATATTTGTAATACTCTTTCAACATGGTGTACATGATCTTCCCAATATTTGTTGTAGATTAGTATGTCATCAAAAAATACTAACACAAAATTTCTAAGGAAGGGCTTGAAGATAGAATCCATCAAGCTTTGAAATGTTGAAGATGCATTAGTAAGTCCAAATGGCATAACCAAAAAATCATAATGACCTTCATGTGTTCTAAAAGTTGTTTTAGGAATGTCTTCCTGCCTCATTTTGATTTGATGATATCCTAAACGAAGATCCAACTTAGTAAACAATTTTACTCCATGCAATTCATCTAATAATTCATCAATGACAGGGATATGAAACTTATCTTTGATGGTCATTTTTTTGAGTTGTCTATAATATGGACACATATTCCATGAACCATTCCTTTTTGTAACCAAGACCACTCGTGAAGAGAAAGAACTTTGGCTAGGTTGAATGATGCCAAAATCTAGTATTTCTTGGATCATGCGCTCAATATAACGCTTTTGTTCATGTGGATACATGTAAGGCCTATTGTTAGGTGGTACACTTCCTATTTGCAAATGAATAGTATGGTCATGATCTTGAACAGGTGGAAGACCCTTACGCATTTCACCAAATACCTTGGAATGATTTTTGGTAACTATTTGGAGATCTAATGGAGTAGGGGATATAGATGTTTGAACATCAAGTGAGAACAATTGTGAAATTACACCTCGGTATCCCTTTTTGAGTAATTTTTTCATGCTATTAGAGATTATCACTTTATAGGATTTCCCTTGAATACCTCTTAGCTCAATTTCCTTGTCATCTGAGGAAACTTTCATGAAAATATCTTGAAATTTAAAGGTCATTGCTCCCAATGATTGTAACCATTGTACCCCTAATACAACATTGACACCCCCCATTTGGATTGCAATCATGGGGGTATCCATAAAATACTCCCATGTGTTGAACTTAATACTATGGAATTTCCGTGAACGGTTTACGGTGCCTCCATCTACAATCATTAATTGAAACATTGATGCAGGATATACAAAGCAATTGAGATCTTTTACTAATTTGTAATTGATGAAATTATGGGTAATACCATAATCAATCAATAATGTTACCTTTTTTCTTTTTGATGTATCCTTGTATCTTAAGGGTTTGTGGAGTATTGATGTCAGTCAATGCATGACAATATATTGTTGGATTAGTCTCTTCTAGATCCGGATCTTGTGGCGGTTCCAATTCTTGATCTCTTTCCTCTTCATAGTCTATGTAGAATAATTTAGTCTAACCAAATTTATGCCCCTTACTATACTTGTTTTCACAATTGAAAAATAGTCCCTTTTCTCTTCTTTCATCCATTTGTTGAGGTGTCAACCTTGTTGGTTGAGGTACGCTATCTTCTTCCTCTTCACATTCTATGTAGAATAATTTTTTCTCACTGCATTTATGCCCCTTACTGTACTTGTTGTCACAATTTAAACATATTATTTTTCCTCTTCTTTCATCCATTTGTTGGGATGTCAACCTTGTTGGTTGAGTTACTCTTGTCTTATGACCCCCAAAATGATCTATGCTTGTTGTGTATGCTCCAATGGTATATTTTTATGAAGCCTTATTTTTGGCTTGAATATGATGAGCATTTTGCATAGCTTCCATAATATTTGTAGGATGTCTCAAGAAAATATCATGTTTGATGTCTTGTGTTAATCCACCCATGTAAGCATCCAACAATTGTTGATCACTTATGACATCCACCCTTGTGGCCAATACCTGAAATTATGAATTATAATCTTCAATATCACCTAAGTGCTTGATTCTTGTCAATTGAATGAAGTAGTCTTGTTCCCAAACTTTCCCATATTGTGTTTCTAAGTATCTTGTAAATAAACCCCAAGTATAATGATAAAGAGGGGGTTTCCTTTTTACTATCCATTTATACCATTGATATGGTTTTATATCAAAGTTCAAAGTTGCTATGATAATCCTTTTCTTATCATCCATAATATTATGTAGTTCAAAATATTGCACCATTTGGTTCACCCGTATAAATACCTTTGTTTCATTAAACTTCTTTAATTCAATCTTGGGAAAGTTGAATTTAGGACCCCTACCATAATTAACTCCACTATTAGAGTTAGATTCACTAGTTGAAAATTGCTTATTATTGGTAGTTTGTTCAACATGAATACTACATTTATTTTCATTAGTTCATTGCATTTTGATATCTCCTTTTGGGACTCTCTCATCTAGATCTTGAAATATCATGGAAGACATGGAATTTTGCATTTCCTTCATGGAATTTTGTATTTCTTCTTTATTTTCATCCATCTTCTTTTTCACATCATTCTTATTTTCTTCCATCTTATTTTCCATTTCATCCATATTTCTTTCCATTTATTGAATTTGTCTTTGTGATTTTACCCAATTATTAGACCTGTCACTAAAATCATCCAAGTTGTTCCTCGAATTTGGATAGCATATTATGTATGTCCTCATTTTCTTCTTGAGTCATAGATGAGACTTCTGGAGGTTTAATTGGTGTTGACATATTTTTTGGAACCATATGGAATAATAATAATAATACACCTCTATTATATCTTTATCCAAAATTTTGAATCACCAGAAATAGATCTTCCAATAAAAATGTATGCCAATTGTAAGTTATGTACCTTTCAAACCCTTAATTTGGAATTTGTCCTCCTAGTCGACCTTCCTTAAGATGTTATTTTGCAATTTCGGCCCTTGTGAGTATGAAATTTTGACCTATAGAACTCTGATATGTCCTCTCTTAAATTACATGGGTTTGATCAAAATTTGATGTGCCAAGTGGAAGTTAGGGTAACTTCCCCACACCTTGCTGATTTTTGGCCTTTCCAGGAGAGCGGACCTATACATAATACCACACACACAACATTTGATATCTGATTCTAAAACTTGTACCAAAAATAGTACAGACTATCTTTGTTCAATTGTAACTAGTCTCACCAAATGTTGATCCTTGATGAAGACAATATGACGATTTTACCTAGACCACTTAATTGAGACTAGTTAGTAGGACTATCTTCCACGGTGTGTATCTATGAAAGTGTAACGACCCAGAAGCTAAAATTATTACCACATATACCTTGATATGTCCTCTAAATAAACTCCAAGTTTCATTTTCTAAATCATCCCAAAAACAACATTATAGCGAAAATGATAAGATGACTTGCTTGAAGAAGAAAAACACTAGGATCAATTCTTTGATACCAAATGTTATGATCCAATGCCTTAAAAATGATGGGTTTTCTTTAACTGAAGCTATTGCATTGTCTACCTCAATGATGGTGTTAAAGTCACTTAATTATAGTCCACTTTGAGGGGGAAACCTCATTTTACAATATTCCACTTGATAATACCATATGAGATGTGATAAGATGATACTAATACTACATGTCCTTGCTATATATAGGAGACAAAGGGGTACATTTATGATGAAAGGGTGCAATAAAGGGTTCTAGACGACCTACACATATAACACTAGAAATGTAATAATTCAATATGGATTAATAATGGATTTTATAAATAACATGGAGCTTTGTCTAGGGTTTAACATGCATCCCCATGGAAGAATAGAGTTAAAATTTTCTAAAGGGGAATACTTTCAACGTGGTATAAACATTCTATGTTTCGGCTCTTTTTTGGGTACATTTTTTCAATGAGTTTCACCTAGAATATGACCATAAATTTAAGAATACCATTGGAATTTCATATTTCAATGATTGAAATTACATATTTTGAGTGTCATGGGAGTTTATGAGGGCACTGAATCAATTTATACATTTAGAAATATGATTTGAGAATTGTTAAATTTCGATTTCGCCAACAATCAAGTTGTCGAATTCCAATGATAATTACTAAAAAAAACAAAAAAACATAGAACATTTAAACAACGCCCATACTTTTTTGTGTCCTCCTTAAAAATTTAGACTACACCCATACTTTTTTGTGTCCTCCTTATATTTTTGAGTATTTTATGGTCTAAGAAATGATTTCAACTCAAGCACGACCAATCTACATATCATGTCTTATACATACAATATGTTCTCCATTTTTTTCTCTACAAGACACATAAATTTCCCTCTCTTGGAGGTTAAGTGTTATGGATAACTCCAAACATTAAACACGGGAAAGAGTATTCCCAAGTTATGAATCACCTTCAAGGTGGCACTCAATACCCTCTCTTCAACACTGCTCCACTAACCTATTGGCAGTTAGTTATCATATTTTTATGGATCTCTTAATTTAATGATTATACATAGGGTCCTCTCGTCGTCAAAGTTATATAAAAATGGGTAATATTAATTTATGTGGTCTCCATATCCTACTCACTTCTCCCACTCTCATAACTTCATCCTATACACCCTCAATACAACACATACACTCCCCAAGGTGTAGTTAGCATTCTTTAATTCTTTGACTAATAGACCACCTCCTAATTTAAATCACCTCAACTCCTACCATTGTCAACCATATGGATGTCAACCTACTTCATGGTCATTTTTTGAGGTGAACTAGATTATTCACACTTGGATAAACGAAAGGATATGTTACATTTGTATTATTCCCATATACATTTCTAATTACCATGGATTGATAGTAAATGTGGTTTCCAAATATGACTAAACATACTGTAAGTGATGCAAATTTCTCTCCACAAATTCCCTCTTGTCCTAATACAACTAAAAGTACCTCTATCCTTTAAAGGGAAATTTACAATAAAATATTTACTTAGTTGTTAAGGGATTTTGACCTTCTAAAATCCTAGGTGTGATCCCATAGATGCGCCCTCACCCACTGCCATGGTCTCTTGGCCTTTTTATTGGGATTTTCATCCCACTTACCAAGGACTCTAACAAGGTGATTAATCAAAGAAACTTTAAAACCAATTGTAAAATGCATTATATGTTTGTTTAATTATAAGTTCAACATTCATCATCAACCAAGTCAAAGGAACTCTGAATATAAGTATGATTCCACCACAAACCCTATTGTGCCATATGACACAATACTCTCTACATATTCCAATTTCTTTCCCACCCACCATACACTCTTAAGACTTATTGCATGTCAATTCTACCCTCCTTTAGGATATCATAACGCATGAATATCTACATATGCCTACTTTTCAAGTTCTTTTAATATTTAGTTTAGGTGGTTAAACATAACGTAAATCGGGCATTCTCTCTCTCCTTTTGTAATAGTCTCATAATGTTACTAGTGGGTAGAAATAAAATTGTCTCTTATCCCATAAAACATCCCCATCCATCACTCCCAACCTCGGGATGGGTATCCATGAATAGGAATCTCAATTTATTCCCTAAAAGGTGATCCCCCCATAATACCAACAAAGAGAACCTTCCCAGAAGAACCAGAATGAAGATAAATGCATGCATAGTT
>ML795552.1:9733-22929 GCA_009831015.1 Picea engelmannii
CCGCCTTATTCTATTTTATTGAAAGGTCTTATTAATATTGACCTTTATTACATCCGAATACATTAATCTACCTATGTGCGGGTTAGGACCTTAACAGAAACAGAGGTCATGAGCATAGTTTCTCTTCTCTGTGGCAAGCTCGTTAAAAAATGAAACAGAGGCTTTGAGCATAGTTTTCTTCTCTGTAGCAATCTCGTTAAAAAATGAAACAACAATCTGGGGATCGAACCTAGAACCTTGAGCATAGTTCTTTTCCTGTGTCAAGATCGTTAAAAAATGAAACAATCACCTCTCCCTTCAAGTTGAGTCTTTCGCCAGATCTCGTAGATGTCGAGTTGATTCTTTCATTAGGTCTCATTTTTTAACCTTCATTTCATCCACCTATATCCTTTTTCTCCATCTAGCACAAAAATTGGTGACAACCTCAAAGTCGGTGAATGAATTGAAGCTTGGGGGGCATGTCTCCAGTCTTTGATGATCATTCTGGAGTCAAGTCACTAGCTTTCAAGCTGGGGACAGAGTACTGAGCTTAGTCTATGTTCTTTCTTGTGCTCGTAAATACATGAGAATGCAACCGGGTAAACTTTTATCTCTTTTTCGRACCCATACGGATACACGAACATACGAAAAAGGAACCCCCCTGGAGTCTCCTTTAAACCCTTTTCAGACTCTCTAAATATGAAAAGATTGTCGAGTGACCTTGCTTCCTTTCACACTCATTAAAAGGTCAAAAAGGGCGTCTTTTGAGCGATATTTTAACCCTTTTTTGGTCTCGTTAGACCACTGTACGAAAAAGGAACTGAGAGAGTTCTCTTTTAAGTGTTTTTCCAAACTCTATAATCCCGAAAAACCTTCGAGTTTTCTGTCTTTGGACTCGTTAAAGCACACATCGACAGACCCATATGGGATCGAACCCTTACTTCTTCTGATTCGTTAAACAAAGGAAGAGGAACTTACCGAAGGTGAGTTATATCGAGCATGTGTTATTCTCCTCGAGCTCATTAAATCAAAAAGAGGTACTCGTCCATTTGGATGGGGGAAAAATTGAAAGGAGCAAGCCAAGCAGTCTCTTGAGAACATCATCGAACAATTCTTAGAGTCGCCCTTGAACACATCACTTTGTCATATGAATACATCATAATCCACCGAACCTCTGCACTGAGCCAATCCTTTGAGTTCCTTTCACTCCTTTGGGTCACCCGACGCAAGTCACAGTACCCACTGCATAGTTTTGGTCCATGTCATGTGTGTTGTTGTGCCTCAGTGTTCAAGGGAAGTATCTGCCTTGAGAGTCAGCCATCCCAAATATCTTGCCTCAAAACCTGTGTGAGTCCATGTCCATTTGCTCTGCCAATTTTATCTCTATGTCTGTTTCATGTCATTGATGGGGGATACATCAAGGCCCTCCCTCAAAAAGTCTATTCCTGTCAACTTCAACACATTACCCGAGAATCAGACTTAGAAACCAGTTAGTACTTTGGGACCTACATGCCTCAATGGCAGGCCTCCTCACATTCGACAGTAGGTTTACATCACTGACCTCTGATCGAATGATTCCACGGGTGTTCGACTTCATCTCATCTGTTCACATTCACTGGAATGTACTAGGGTACCTTGGAAATCATTGACATTAATGGTGATCTCCCTCGCACTTGTTAACGATTCACACCATTGACCGGTAAACAAGTGGTTTATGCCATGTTCAACATCAGGACATCTATTCACATGGTTAGATTCATACCATATTGGGATTGGTAAGAAGACCCTGGGTTGAGTGATCACTTTGATATACGCTTTGCCCAAGCTGCAAAGGAATTACTATTGGACAAAGAACACATACACTGTAGAATAGATCCACTTTGTATTGGTCATGGCTATGTCTTGTCATCTCGTAGATCCATTGTGTATTCTTCGTGGCTACGATCAGTCTGCCTCATCAGAGTATAGATCCACATTGTATCTTCGGTGGCTATACATTTTTTTTATCAATATAATTATGGATCCGTAGTGTATTTTATGGCGGCCATATCCTGCTAAGTCTTGATCACCCAAGCATAGGTATGCCTACCTTGGGTTTTGAAATATGTCATGATATTTGTTGGATGTTTGTATGCAGATTCTGTCAGGTTCTCCGAGTCTATACCCTTGCTTGGATGTCTACAAAGTATTTCAGTTATCAGTTGGCATCTTCTAACTTCATACTTTGGGGGGCAATCTGTTACACGTCAAAATTACTCAGCTGGATAAGTGTCACATGTTCCTCTCAATCGTCGTAAGTGTCGCATCTTCCTTACAACTTTCGCAAGTGTCGCAAGTTGGTCACAAGTGTTGCAAATTATGTTTGAGCATATTGCCATGCCAACGACACTAAGGAGACACTTAAAACATCTCATGTGCTTGATTTGAAGAAGAAGAACTGGTTTATTGAAGTCAAATAACTCTTGACACCTGAATAGAGCTCTGAAACAGAGGTTCTGAGGAGGAGTGCTCCCCTATATTAGCTCTAAGAGAACTGGCGCTCCCCTATAAGGCTTCAGAGAGCGTTATAATGCTCCCCTTCCCCCCTCTGAAGGAGCGTTGCTCATCTTGGGAGCGTTGGCGCCCTCCAAAAGCTTACCAGGGAGTGCTACAACACTCTGATGCCCCTTCTAAGGGAGTGTTGCCTAATCTGAGGCAGTAGTTGGCCCGTTGAGGAGAATAAGGGGAGGATATTTCAAGATTAGGAGGTAGTTGTGTTCGAATTCTTGGTTTCATCAAGAGATTCCTCAACTGAAGGAGGCAAATCCTCAACTTCCCCAAGGATATCTCAAGATTGTTGAGCCTCTCCAAGGCTATATAAGAAAGCTTTATAATGGTGAAAGAGGACTGGAAATGGAGAATTACACCAAACTTATGATCTCATAAGTGGTGCTGGAACAGAGCTGATTGGGGGAAGAACTGCTGGTATGAAACTTATGATCTTGGAGAAAATACATAGTCAGCCAAAGGACAGTGATCAGTGAAGCTGTTGTTGTCCAGGTTGTGGATCTTTCAGGCAAGGGTTAGACAAAGAGGACTCGACGAAGCTGTCGCATTCGCATCTACGATTGTAAGTACTGTTGTCATTATTCTCATCAATATGACATGCTTGGCCTGTTTCTTTCTAGTTTGTGTCTAGTGTTACATGAACTTATCATTAACTGATAGATATGTTTTCAAGCTAATATCAATAGGGTAGGAAGTGGTTGTATCTTGTTTTGTCCACAAGATTCAGTGAGAAGCAAAGGATTGAAGCGCAACTAGGAGTGTGCAGTTACAAACGTCGATAAAGAGGTACTTTTGTTATCCTTCCTTCCCATGTGTTAGCTTAGATAGATTTGAAAGGAAGTTAGTGTCCACATTAAGCATTTTATGTCTAGAGTTAGGATCAAGCTCTTAGAGGCGATCTACCTGTCCGCAGGGAGATTTTCCTACAACAGGAATTATGCATGTAAAGCTACCATGCATAAGGTATTGCGTGTCGGACTTTGGTGGCCAATGATTCATAGAGACTTGAAGGAGTACTGTCAAATATGTGATGTCTGTCAACTGGTAGGCAAACCCAACAGAAGAGACGAGATGCCATTATGACCACAAGTAACATTACAGGCATTCGACAAGTGGGCAATAGACTTTGTGGGACCAATCAACCCACCAGCCAAAAGAACATGAGCAAGGTACATTATCACTGCGACGGAGTATTGTTGACGGGTGTAAATGACACATCGTCAACTAGAAGGTCAAATCCGAACCAGGGTTTTCTAAATAACCCAAGTTGTTTGGAATGAAAAGACCTGACGGGTTTAATGGCTCCGTTAGCCAACTAAAGTCTTAAAAAATAGTAAAAGAAATAAACTAATCTAAAGCTATAATACTAATGATATAAATTCAATAATTACAAACGTCATATATGTTTTTTGAAGATGTTTATGAAGTAGATAAAGAAAGCACATACATTTTATATTTTTCTGTTTTATATTTAAAATCTAAAGAACTAAAGAATACTAATCAAACACAATTGAAATAAGAACAGAATAACGGTCAAAGCCAATTTAAACAATTCTTATTTCATTGATAAATAAACTAACAAAAGAACTAGAATACGAGTAAACTAACCTGTGGTTAATCACCTAATGAGTTTATGTCTCTACGCAATTCAAACTCCCAGTTGTCCTGCCTGTGAGGAAAACCTATAACAGGTTGGTACTAACACTCCCAGAACAAACTCAAGGGTGTTTTGGAGTAGGAATACAAGATCAGATTAATAAATGAACAGATTTGATGATCTTATAATGATGAAAACTTATAATAAAAGAAATTTAATACAAAGCATTCATGTGATACATTATTTAACATCTAGCATAAATCAATGATATTTGAATGAAATATTGATCACAGATCTAATATATGAAAAACAAATTACAGACATAATTAAAATGTTGAATAATATGAAATATCATACGATGATAAGACTAAAGTTGTATAAATGTATTAACATTCCATAAGATAAAGGCAAAACATAATGGGTAAGAACCACGCTGGTCTAAAGCCAAGGAGTGAACATCTTCTCCATATTAGTCTTGATAGTCATATGTCCATAATGTGTCCAAAAATAAAGATGACTCACTACTAAGAGTGAACAGTATTTAAACCAGTTCAGGATTCAAATGCTCATATCATACAAGATAGAGTTGAATCCACAAAAATTAGACAATATTACAAAAATAGTGAAAATAGTAACCACTCATGCATGAGTTGGTTTGTCAAAAATAAAACAAAGTTTTATAAACATAAAAGGTAGAAAACTACAGAATAAATGAGCATATAATTCAAGGTGTTGTGCTCCATGTAATCAGCATCATAATCCTCCATTTCCTGTAAAAAAGGATTTGATATTCAGATAACCATACTAATTATTATTCAAAAGAGACTAGATACAGAATCATAGATTATGTAGCTAGTATTATTATTAGCCAATCAAATCAAATCAAATCTCTTTATTTCGATTTTTTATAACAGAAATGAATAAAATGAAAACAAAATCATTTTACCATTAGAAATTAGTAAAAGCAGGATCTGATAGTTTGGAATTTATAATTCCTTTGAAACTGGTTGTGTTTTCTATTATGATATTCCCGGACTTCTTGGATCTTTTGTTTTCCCTCTCTGTGTGTGCCTTCAAGTTAAAGGTATCTTGTTCCAATAGAGAATTCTGAGTAGCCAAGTGTTTCACTTGGGCCTGTAAGAGCGGAATATCTCTATAATAATGCTCTATCCAGTCGAGGCAGCTATCACAGTGCACTGGGGAAATGGAAGACTGGTGTGGAAAAAAGTCGACAACGGGTGCTTCATGTGTCACTGTGGTCTATTCCATGTCATGACCAATACCTAAAAAACATTCTTTTCCCTTGAGACAAGGGGGTAAATTAGACATGAAGTCATACTTCTCAACCTAGGTAACAACCTCTTTTTTGGGGCACTAATTTTCTTGGTCTTCACAAGCCAAGAAATCGTCTATCTCTCAATCTGAACACCAATCATCGATCTCGATCGGATTGATCGAGCTCAGATGGTTACTCTTTCGATTTATTAGTTTTCTAGAAATCAAACTACCAGCATTATTATTCCTGAAATTTAAATCTATGCTCTGTGGTTTCTTTCCCTTACGGAAATTCTTCACAACAGATTTATCATTATCATTTAAATTAGAGTCGTTCATAGGCACAGGATGATCCTTTTCTTTTAATTCAGTAATTACTTGTTCCAGAGATTGTCTAGGTGAAAACCTACATGGTAATTCTTTATCCACATGGGTTTTATCAATAACAGAAACTGGTTCAATAAATTATGAGCCATCAATCAAATTAACGACCTGGCTTTCAGTCACTGGTCTGTCCAAATTAGGGTTTAGAATTAAAAGAGGGTTGATTTTAGTGTCAACCTAGGTGAATCCAATTCTGATCAGAAAGGTCTCCCAATTGTCACCTATTTTCAACAAGTGATAAACCAACAAGATTTTAACGAGTCTGTGGTGAAACAGACTCGAATTGATACCCTGTCGCTTAAAGTGCTTAGACATTTTGTAAAGACTCATAAACAGGTAAAAAGTCATATCCAACACAAACCCTATGAAATTCATAAGAAAACGGATGTGGTACAGAAAAACCATCCCATGTTGGCCTTCACAAGTGACAAACTATTTCAGAATTAACAGGAAACTGTGCCATCTAGGTTTTAGCAAATAAATGGGAATACCTTTTGTACAACAAGTGGATTTGCGGGAAACCATAAATAAACTCCATGGGACGCCCTCCATCTTTTCATTCTTAAACCATTTTTTTCCTTTTGATGGAAGTCTCATCACCCTGCTTATGAAATCCTCTATGATTTGCAATTGAACACCCCCCACCTTAGCCCTAAAACTGTCAAAAGTTTGTGTAAAATCTTTTGCAACCTGGATATTATAGCCTTTAAAGTTCCTGAGGAACACATCCCATCCATGAGCTTTTAGGTCGTCAATAGTGTCATCATGGGATAGAAGATCTTGGCATCTTTTTGGCTCGATACGAACCATGTGTGTCATTACCACTGTGACAAGGATACAACAGATATCACATGGGATAGGTTTTGGGTTTCCAACAAACGGGCAACAGAGAGAGACCTAAGCGAACTGTGATGGCACGAAAAATGCAAGGATTGGGGATTGTCATAACTCGAACAGAATGTTTAGGGAAAACAAACACAGGGGGATCGAAAAACTACAAACCACTTCTCATAATGAGTGTCAAACCCTCCATAGTACACAACCCCATACGCATAATGAATGGTATCATTAATATTTCAGGCCAGCAAGGTGAAACGAAAACACAAGTACAACATGCATGTACCAATTTACATGAAGGTTGATATGACTGTTGAGTTTATGAAAACCATATCAAATGTTAATCTAGATTTTAATGCATTCGACTATTTCACAAATCAATTCAATCGATTAATTATAAAACCAATGAAGTCACGATACCCACAATACTGCAAAGATTTTGATAGTGGATTTGTCAACAAGCTCATAAGAATTGAGTTAAAACCAGATATGAGTACCTTTAAAATGATATTTCTAAAGTAAAAGATATGAAACCAAACCAAGTTTTATATTTAAATTCATGCTTACAGTCATGAATTTAAAACAAAACAAAACAAACGAAAAATGCAAACAAAAACTCAATAAGGTAAGCTTTAACCCAATCATTGTTTCGAAACTCATAAACATTTACAAATGAAAGGTGATGGAAGCTATAGAAAGCTATAATTTCTCTGTGGGAACTTTGATTGTAATAAGAATAAAAAAATTGTTGTTGCCTGCCAACAAGTATCTAACAAGATGGGCGGAAGCCGCACCATTGAAGGATTGCAGCGCAGAAACAACAACGCATTTTCTATTTGAACAATTAATTACTAGATTTGGGTGCCCAAGAGTTTTGATGAGCGACCAAGGTACACACTTCATAAATAGCACCATCAGCACTATGACCAAAGAGTTTGAAGTCCATCACCAGAAGAGCACATTGTATCATCCACGGGCAAATGGCACAGTGGAAGCATTCAACAAAATATTGGAGAACACACTGACAAAGATTTGCAACATCAACGGGGACGATTGGGATCTCAAAGTACCAACAGTATTATGGGCATACAGGACTACATGCAAAAATTTGATGGGGCACACACCATTTAAACTGGTTTATGGCTAAGAAGCAGTGGTGCCATTAGAATGTTTAGTACCAAGCTTGTGCATAGCAGCAATCACACAAATGACAGAACGAGGCGCAGTACAGGAGAGACTGAATCAGTTACTGACCATGGAGGAGGACCGAATCTTGGTAGAATTCCACCAACAAGTTCAGAAAGCACGAGATAAATCTTGGCACGATAGACACATCAAGAAGAAAACATTCAAGGAAGGTTATCTAGTACTGATATATGACAACAAATCGTTTCAGTACCCGAGAAATCTCAGAATGCATTGGTTAGGACCATACGAAGTAAAATCTGTCGCAGATGGAGAAGTTGTACAGTTAAGATATTTATCAGGCACAGAACTCAGAGGGATGATCAATGGTAGCCGACTGAAGTTGTACAAGGAAATTCGACCATCCACCACGCAGTAAAAAGAAAACCAAAGAGGGCGCAGGGTGCCAGAGGTAGAAAGGCCATGCAAAGATAGAAACACAAACTCAGCGAGGAGACAGACAAAAGTCACACGAAAAAAGGGAAACAAGCGAGAAAATGAAAGTCGACAAAAGCAGTACGACAAGACATCGTTAGGCGGAATTAAAAGATGGCAAGGACCAATGGGATATCACATTAATCGTGCCAACTGGAGACGGAAAAGAGGGAGTAATGGAAAGTACGAAACCAACGAAGATGTATTGAATTGGTAATCAAGGTGCATTAAACCCATAATCAAGGAAACATCCTCGACAAGCTTCATGGGAAATCCATACAACACAAAGATACATGAGCCAATAGTGTATTCACAAAGAGAGAATAGATAGAGAGCGACAGAGGCTAAAGAACACAGAGAGAGTTCACAGAGACCGTTCAAATCCAGCAGACACTTGAAATTCACCACCATGGCACCGCCTAAGCAAGCAAAAGCGAGAAAGACCGCCAGGAAAACCAGAGTTCAGACCAGGTCATGAGGACAGGCAGAAGAAGGTGAACAATAGTAGTCGAAGATCGTCAATGTCGACGAAATCCCATCTCTAGACACAACACCAGTAAACTCTACACCTATCCTAGAAGAAATTCAACAGTGCAGTTGCAGGAGATAGAGCAACAGGTTAGCACAGCAGCTGACTTTTTTGATAAAGCAGCCCAGCTTTGGACCAGGTTGGAGGAGGATCAACAGGTCCACAAATGGGACATGGAAGAAGAAAGGATCAGAAAAATGATCCAAGAACTCAAGCATAGGTATAAGACAATACCAATCATAGAACTCATCAAAGGGATGCGGGATATTAAGAGATTGCAGGGAGAGCTAATCACTGCACAAACCCAGAAACAGGAGCAGCAAGCTCAAACGAAACTGTTGCAGGAGAGGGTATTAGAAGTCCTAGCATAGGCAGAGGAAGCTAAGACACAGATAGCACAGACCCAGGTAGAATGTGTAGGATTGATCAGCAACGAAGTGTCAGTCCAGGTAGTGGACACAATCAAGGAGAAGACTGCGTAGGCACAGACACAAGCAGCAGAGCTCAAGGAAAAGTTCCAGACAATCACCAAGGAGATCAAGGAAGCATAGAAGGATTAGGTGGCTCAGGACAAGCCACATGTCAGTGTTGGGGGTCTGTTGGCAGTAGTTCGAAGTGGAAATAAGGATGATCGTGGGGAAAGAAAACGTGCAGAGAGTGAAGCAACAACTGGAAGGAAACACGGCACGCACGCATGCAAGAAAACATGCACAAGGAAAGCAATAGTTGGAAGGAAGAACAACACACGCACGAGAGGAAGACCTAACATCAGTAGGGTTAGGTTTTTGGTAATGTATTGTAATGGCCGAAGAGCCAAATATGTATAAATTCCAATACTGAGGTATTATAGAGGGTTGTTGTTGTTGTTCACAGATTTTTTAGTTGTCCCGATTTGGTTAGTATTCGGGTTTACATTTTTTTGTATTAACTATTCTGTAATTTGTTGAGCTAGAGGAGAGGAGAGAAGTTAGATATTGAGGATTAGATCACAGGTTGAGGAGTCTGGTGCGATCTAGTTCACCTCATATAGATCTTTCCCATCTGAGGAGAGTTGTAAGCGCACGGCATTGTAGATGCAGAAGTATCATAATAAAAGAGACAAGAGCCAAATCTTTGTGGACGTAGCCTAGGAGGGGGTGAACCATGGTAATATCTATGTAATTTGATGAATGCATGCATATATTTATCCTCTTTTCAGTAGTTATTTGTTGTTCTTAATGAATGAATGAGTTATTATATTGCCTATGAAATATGGTTGCGTTATTAAGGAAATAAGATGCTAAAGTTACTGCATAGTCGTGAATAATAGTATGTTGCATTTACCAGTTCTAATAATGGTTCAATGGTCGAGTTCTCATATCTCATACCCAATCCTAGGTTGTAAACACCTGAGTCTTGCAGCCACCCATTAAATCTATCTCAGGTGAGACTGCGCAGCGCATTTTGTGTGTTGTGTTTCCTTCTAGTTTACCAGGAGGGCCGATAGTTTTAGAAGCTTTGTTGGAAACCCGAAAGACATGAACCTTAGGTCAATAACTCAAACAGTATAGAAGAAGAGTTAACCAACAAGATATGCATAGCTCGATTGTAGCTATGTTGAACATAGGGGAGACTCTCATCCCATGTGTGAGGGTGCTTGGAATTATACATGCGTAGGATATGCACGATCATTCGATTTACGACCTCGGTTTGGCCATCTGTCTGGGGGTGGAAGGTCATGGATTTGGTGAGCTTGGTGTCCAGCAGTGACCAGAGACTTGACTAGAATGTGTTGAGAAATTGACTGTCTCGATCTGAAACAATGGTTTGAGGTATTCCAAAATGTACCCAGACTCATTCAAAGAAGACCTTGGTAGTGGCCTCTGTTGTGATGCTCTTCTTGCAAGGGGCCAAAATTGCCATCTTAGACAAACGATCCACAACCATAAAAACACATTCATTGCCTCGCTTGGTGGAAAGGAGGCCTGATATGTAGTCCATTGAGATGGATTCCCATGGCCTGTCAAGAGTAGGTAGAGGGGTGTACAAGTCATGTTTCTTAGTGGTCGGTTTGCCAATCACGCACGCAGTGCGTAACCTGATATAGTTGTTGACCTCCTGTCCAAGTTTCGGCCAATAGAAATGTTTCTGCAGCATTGCCACTATCTTTTCGACACCGAAGTGACCTGCCACTTGACTATAGTGGGCTTCCCAGATTAGCTTCACTCGCTCGCTTGATGGAACGCAAATATGGACCAGACGGCACTGCAGCCTGTCCTGAAGATGAAAATTAGTGAAAATTGTGTTTGCACCCAACATTTGGTAGGTGGTGGTGAAGTCTGGGTCTATCTCATAGAGTTGGGTCAATCCATAGGTCTCATGGGCACAAGATTCTAGCACCATGGTGACTGTCGCAACTGGCAATTTGTTGAGGCAATCAACGTCGCAGTTGGTGCTTCCGATTTTATACTTGATGTTGAGATGGAATTGCGACAAGTACATGGACCACTTTTGATGGCGGTCATTCTACAATTTTCCTTGTGTTTGCATGAACTATAGTGGCTTATGATCAGTGTGGATGATTGTCTCCTTCCCAAGAATGTAATGTATCCACTGGAGGCAGGCTTGCACAATGGAGTACATATTTTTTCATAAGTAGGGTACTTACGAACAAAATCTGATAATGTCGCACTATGATAGGCCACAAGGTGGCCTTGTTGAGTGAGAATGGCGCCCACAACATAGTCTGAAGCATTTGTATCGATCTCAAAGGGTTGTTGCAGGTCTGGTAGTGAAAGTATTGGGGTTGAGCATAAGAATTTCTTCAAATCATCGAACACTTGTTGTTGGGACTGGCCCCACACAAATGTTTCCTTGCCACCACCCCTGGCTACTTGACTGAGGGTCCATGCAATATGAAAGAATCCCAACACAAACCTACGGTAGAAATTGGCAAGGCCCAAAAATATTTGAAGCTCAGTGAGTGTGCTTGGGGCTGGCCAGTCACGGATGACTTGGATTTTGGCTAGATCCACATGTACACCATGTTGATCAACAATGTAGCCTAGGTAATGAACCTTGTCCATGTTGAAGGATCATTTTTCCAAGTTGGTGTAGAGTTGGTGCTGCCGCAGGGTGTCCAGAACCTGTTGAATATGCTGCAAGTGTTCTGCCCAAGTATTGTTGTAAATGAGGATGTCATCCAGATACACCACTACAAAATTATTGGTGAATAGTCGCAGGATATCATCCATCATCCTCATGAAAGTGGGTGGATCATTTGTCAAACCAAAGGGCATGACCAACCATTCAAAAAGACCTTCCTTTGACTTGAAGGCGGTCTTCCATACATCTTTATGTTCTATCGGGACCTGATGGTATCCAAATTTCAGATCAATCTTAATGAAGTATTTGGCCCCCATGAGCTAATCAAGGAGGTTGTCAATTTGGGGAATTGAGTACCGGTTTCTAACTGTGATTTTATTGAGGTCTCGGTAATCAATACAGAGTCGCTAGGTTCCATCTTTCTTCCATACCAACACGATTGGGCTCCTGCAAGGTGATGAGCTGGGACGGATGTGCCCCTTGTGGAGCAGTTCTTGGATCTGCCACTTGATCTCCTCATTCTCTAACAGAGAGTGGTGGTAGACTAGCCCATTGGGCAGCGATGCGTCGGGGGTCAGATCGATGGGGTGCTTTACCTAACAATGCAGAGGTACCCCAGTAGGTGAGGAGAAGATATCTGTGTATTCTTCCATGACCTTATCCACTTGCTTCTGCTGTGTGGAGAGGTCGGTCATGGAGACCCTAGATGTGGTTGTGATCTTTTGCTCATTCTGAGAGAGAATCATGAAGAAGACAAACTTCCATGTTTGAGAAATGACTTTTCTCCATTGTGTGGAAGAGATAAAGGAAATAGCACTGGGTGGGGCTGCCTCGGGTATCCTGTACAATTTCTTGTTCAAAGTAATAATTACACTGCGAGGACTAGACTCATATATAGCATGACGTTTCCATAAATATGGTTGGCCCAAAAGAACATTACAAACTTCGAGAGGGGAAACATCACACAATACCTCCTCTTTAAAGGGATTGATGTCGTATGACATGCGACATTGTTGGCTGAAGCAGATGTCGCTTCCTGGGTGGAGCCATCTGATGGTGTAGGGATGTGAGTTTAGTGTTGTCGACAGGGAGAGTCGCTTGACAACCTATGTTGAGATGAGGTTTTTTTGGCTACCGCTATCAACAATGAAGTGCAACAGGGTACCCTTCACCCACATCTGTGAATGAAAAAGGTACCCTTCAAGATACCAGATATATAAAATATGCAGAACAGAAATGAAATGCTAGAAATGACAGAATAACAGTAAAATATCCAGCATAATCTTCACAATACATAGAAATGATATACGAAATAGCAACAGAAACAACACTTTGATTCAGATA
>ML795552.1:27679-49836 GCA_009831015.1 Picea engelmannii
TTAGGTATTCAAGGGTTCTACAAACAAGGGTTTGCCCTATGCTATAGCTCTCTGATATACGTGCAGGGTCCAACAGTAGTACTCGACCCAATATCTCAGAGCACTAACTAAGGAGGATAGACTGTACCCTTAGTCGTACTACCCGACTACCCAGGTACTAGAGAGTATCTTCCCGAGTGTTGTTCTCGGTGACGCTATAGCAGTTCGGTGGCCGATAGGTTTATCTAAAGAAGGCTTCAGGAAATCTAGGTCGATCCGTACACAAGTGTTGTCTGATGTGCTACCACTCGAAGGGGTACCAACAGGGGTTACAAGGGTGGCCAACAGATGTGCGCTTAATAACCACTTGTATTTCCTGCGTGTATGAATCCCTCAACCGCAGGTTTATGCGTGTAACGACAGATCTCTGTGGCTTAAAGACGTTGAAATACGTCTCTACCCTGAAAAAAAATACCCACAATTTCTTCCAAGGAAAGTGCTCTAATACCACTTGCAAGATACCAGATATATAAAATATGCAGAACAGAAATGAAATGCTAGAAATGACAGAATAACAGTAAAATATCCAGCATAATCTTCACAATACATAGAAATGATATATGAAATAGCAACAGAAACAACACTTTGATTCAGATAGCAATGTTCACAGGCCTCTTCGAGGGGGCAACCTCCAGTCGAGCAGCGCTCTGTTACAATAATCTCCAAGCTAGGGTTTTCATACCCTCGATCCTTATTTATACTAAATGTGTCTATTAAGAGAAGCATCTAGAGGAAGATCCTTCTAGAAACAGAAGCTTCTATTAGGTCTTCTTACATCCGCCTTATTCTATTTTATTGAAAGGTCTTATTAATATTGACCTTTATTACATCTGAATACATTGATCTACTTATGTGCGGGTTAGGACCTTAACAACGGCATTGTTGGCTAAAGCGGATGTCACTTCCTGGGCGGAGCCATCTGATGGTGTAGGGATGTGAGTTCAGTGTTGTCGACAGGGAGAGTCGCTTGACAACCTCTATTGAGATGAGTTTTTTTTGGCTACCGCTATCAACAATGAAGTGCAACAGGGTACCCTTCACCCACATCTGTGAATGAAAAAGCTGCTCGCCTTCCTTTGGCTCGTCTAGTTCACCGGGCTGGAGCTTAGTGGTAGAAACGATAGCATTGGGTCCTACGTCAATGATTTGTCTCCCCCTTTCTAGTTCTAACTCAGAGTTAGAACCCGCATCTGATTCAAAGGCTTTCACCTCAACCACCAGGGATTGCTTCAAGAGGCAATCAACAGTGTTATTCTAGGGGCTCTTATGGAAGTCGCACCACTTCCCAGTATCTTTATTTTTCTTTCTGGTGTCCTTCTTTGCTTGCGGCATGGACTGGTTGTCCTGAGGCTATCTATCTTTTCTTTGTCCTTTTTTCTGTGGGTTGGGGCCACCCTTTCCTAGCTTTTGCTATGAGGGGTTCCCAGGACCAAATTGTCGTGTCTTTTGTTTGAGCTTCTGCTCAATTTTAATGACATATCTATAGGCCAATCCCAACGATGAGATGTCCAAAAACTCCATTTCAGCCCAGATGTATCTATGCAGACCGTCACGATACTTGAGCACCTGATGTCCCTCAGAATCTTTGATACCTAGCTTGGTGTGCGAGGTATGGAAGATATTTGTGAACTTGGGCACCACTTGGTCTCTTTCCTGCTACAACATGGTCCATTTTGTGTACAGGTCATCATAACTTCCAACAGGGTAGTATTGTTCCTTAATAGTATCCCTTAAGGACTCCCAGGTGACTACGACTGTAAATAATGAGGGTTCCTCTGTTTCCTTTTTCTCACAGAAAGTTTCCCACCAATAATTGACATGGGGGACGGATTTGAGGAGTGCAAAAGTAATCTTTTCTCTATTCGAGAAGTTATGGACAAAGAAATACCTATCTAGCAGATTCAACCATTTGTCTACTACATCTGCGTCTATATGACCTTCAAATATAGGAATAATGATGTTGATTTGTACCTTGAAAGGGGTGGCGCCTGCATTTGAGGAAGATGCATCGCCGGTTGGTAGCCACCGAAGGATTTGCGTAAAACTATCCATCATCTCGTTCCTCTATTGCATGAGGGATTCCTTGAGAAACATTTTGAAGAGATCCCCTATCCCATCATCTTTCTTTTCTTCTGCCATGAGAGGTAATTTGGGCGTGTGAGATCTTTTGTCCTCAAGAGAAACAAGCTTGAGACCCAATTCTTTGTACCCTGACCTCGTTGGGGACATGCATTAATAATGACAAGGAGCAGACTACTTTAATACCAATGATTTGGAATATATTTGCAGAATGAAATGAATACATATTATTATCAAAAGATGCTTAACATAGAATAACAGATATACAGTAAAATTGGTTTCTATTCAATAAGGAAATAAGTTGAAACTGTAAAATGCAACAGAAACAAGCTTGCTAGAATGGTGGTGGCTTATCTTTGAGAAAAGATGTGATGGATGTGCTCATTCGCAAGAAGATTATTACAATGAGGCTCTGAAGGCCTTTTTACAATAAACAGGAATGTCAAAAACCCTAGACATCCAAAAAACCTAACCCTAGGATGTGAAGCGCCAAAAGTCATGTGGCCCCCTTTTGGATAAGTTAGTACATCAACTTCCCAAGGTCGTAACTTTTGCATACGATCTATGTTTTAGGAACATGATAGCCCATTGGAAAAGTCTATATTAGGACTACACATTTTTTTGCTATCTATCAAAATTCATTATGGTTGTGGGGAGCCCTAAAAAATGTTATTTAGGGCCTCAAAACGGCCCTACAAGTCAGTGACCCAAAAGCTATGGAAAAAATTGCCAAAATGAGCCAGTTGGAATAGGTGGGAGGTCACTTACATCCATCTGGATCATGGATGTATGCTTAAATGAATAAGTGTTAAGTTGTTAACAATATTGTGTAAGTATGCAAGCCTGTTTCACTAGAGTAGGAGTGTGACTCACCTGTAGCCTAGAACAAAGTATGGGTATGCTCTAGGTGAAGAGGCATGTTGGCATAGGGGCAGACCCAGGGTTCAATGCTTACAACAGTGCACCAACAAAACCCTAACTATCGACCCTTTCGGCAACACCTGCGAAGCAGATGAATTCTCACCCGAGGTAGAGGCAGGGGTGGTTACAAGACTCAGATGTCTGCAACCTTAGATGGGACACGGATCTGTGATTGTAAAACCTTAACAGAGAACTTAGCAGTTATAGTTCATTAATACTCAGTCTTAGTTTACAGCACAGCTAAACCCTAATAATAGATCAGCACAGTATTCACATAGATCCAATAGATTCAAGCACTAAGCATACCAACATAGATCAGATCTAATATTCATTCACATTATTCAGCACTAAGCTACCATATTAGATTCTTCTAAGCATATATCAGTGCACTAAGCATTTAACCACATAAACAAGAGAACAATCATAAAGCACAAAGCAACCACAACACGGGATATACATGGTTCACCCCCACCTTGGGGATATGTCCACCAACTCTTCTTCTTTGTTTCTTTTTGTCAATCTTCTACATGCACAGAGCCATGATATATTACTCCGCAGAGGACAGGAGATCTACGCACACTCTGATAGATCCTCCTTCCCTGAGTTACAGCAGAAATCCTCTTCGCAGTCTCTTACAATCACTTGCACTTAGCCTTGCAAATCTCACACAGTATGCACAAAGAATTTACAATCATCGCTTGCACTTAGCATAGCACCAAAAACCTCTTCTCCCACCTTCTCTTACATTGCCTAGATTTCTATTTATACATTACAAAGAGGGCCTAAACATGGGTAAATCCATGGGTCGACATCCCCATACCTGTTACATAAGCCCAAAACCCAAAAATCCCTAAAAAGGGGTCGAGATCCCGCGATCTCCGCTTCGACTTGCGCTCTGCCTTCAACAACCTGTCGAAGTCCCAAAAATAGGTTAAACATGACCAAGGATCCTCAAAACTTGGTCAAGGGCCAACAAGCCCCCAACACTCACCTATGAATCGTCCTGAGTCACTCTGGTCTGGGTAGCTCTGCTTCAAAAGCCTCGAGCTTGGCTTGATCTACTTCGACTTGTTGCTGCACCACGACCTCATGCTCAACAAACTCTTGGATAACTACTTCGTTGACAGGTCCCTCTAAGCATTGTTCAACTTTAGTGACAACTTGCTCTAGTTTTTCTCCTCGAGCTTCAATATCTACAAATAGTTGGCAAGACTCATCCTGTTTTGGTTGGAGCCTCTAAGTCACTTCCATGACTTTGCTCTGAATGGTGTGGACTTGCTGTTGAGCAGTGTGTTGTTCTTGGGATCGCTTCATCCTCTCAACGGATGACAGGGGCTTCAACTACGCCTATACTGTTTATGCTTGTTGCTTTACCTCCTAGAGTTGTGATTCTAATGCCTTCAGTTCAAGATCCACAGTGAGTCGCTCATAAGTCTAGGCACTATGATCACTTAGTTGTTTACATTCCATGGCGAGGGCATTGATTCTCTCAACTGAGCTTCAAGCAGTTGCTTCTCTTTGATCCCGCACATCCTGCAGAGTGTTGGGCACTGTTCGTAGCTCTAAGTCTGTTATTCTTTGTTGAAGTTGTTGGATAGCTTCTGCGAGCTGCGCTACTTGATTCTCCACTCGATCTTCTGTCTTTGGATCTAAGCCCATCACAGAGTGAAGTGATTTTTCGACTGCTTCTTTGACTCCAAGATGCTCTACGAGCAACTGCTCTTTTTCTTGCATGACCTGCACCCTCTCTTCTTCAAACTTGGCTTGAAGGTCATCCTTCTCCTTTTGTGTGACCCGGCATTGCTCTACCATTTCTTCTTGGGCTTGTTTTAGGGCCACTCTAGCCTGGTCTTTCTCAGCTTGTGCTCGACGAAGGTGAGCTTCAATCACATCATCTAGTCTGCAGAGTTGGGCAGGCTCATCTCCCAACTTTGGTTCTTTTGATGGCGGGGGCACAATGGATACTATGCGGCTGGATTGAAGGGCCTGTTGTACCCCTCTAATTTCAACCTCGATCTTGTCGTACATATCCTCCTGCTTGGCTTCATGTTTTTGTAAGATGTCTTGCGAGGCATCTGTTACAGCTGCGATGATGAAGTCGAAGTCATCTACAGTGAGCACAGTCTGCATATTAGTTAAGGTGGCTCTAGATTTATTTTGGGAAGTGGTTTTTGTGGGGGAAACCTTCCTTTTCTTCAATGGATCAGCCTCATTAATAGGATCCCTAGGTGGTGTTACTTCGCCCTGCTTCTGCTGATCTTCTTTTTTGTTGGTCTCTTCTTGATCTACTTCGTCATCACCCCCTCGGCCAGGTGATACTGAAGAAGTTTCTTCTGATGCGTTGCTCAAGTTTTGAACCTCTTTGGTCTTCTTCCTTCTGTTGGGTCCACGAGTATCCTTTGCTTCATGAGTGGTCTCAAGGCTGTCGATTATTTTAGGGCCTGAAATTTCTGCAAGGTCAGCAAGGATGAGGAGCTTTGCAAACCAATCCTTGGTTATCTCTTCTAGGTCCTCCTCTGTGAGCTTGTAGTATGACTGAATCTCTTCTTTATGCTCATCTGTGTGCACGGTAATATAAATGAAGTGTCAATCTGCGCGATGAGGGGTCAGAACTGATGCAAGGTGTTTGGCGTCATGCAAGGGACAACTTTGATATCCCTCTTCAGTTGGAGATAATATGTATGAAAGATCATGTTCGACTGCCACTTTTTTTCCATATCGCTCGAGTACCAGAGCGTGGTGAACTTTGCAGCGAGCAGCTCGAACGGCTCAATGTCTGGGAAGGTCGCACCTCCCATCATCTCCCAATCAGTAAATGCGATGAGGATCAGGAGACAGCTCAAGTGGAACTCATAGCCCTGATCCTAAGCTTCGCGGCAGTCTAATTCCATCTAGTTGACCAAGTACTTCGCCCAATTCATCTAGAGTCCTTCTACACATTTCTCGACAAGGTCAACAACGAATCCTGTGACCTGTGTAGGTCTGTTCTTTCTCATGAGATTTTTTGCGATCAGCTGGCAGGCTAGGTGCACTGCGCCATTCTGGATGGAAGCTACCCTGTAGCCTCACATTCCCTTTTCTACATCGCCATATGTGTCTTTGATCTTTTGTGCCAATGCGCAATCTGTAGCCTTCCCTGGGTAGAAGTCCTACAGGTCGGGTCCATGCATGCTCAATCCGGTGATCCTATGGATCAACGTCGGATTGACTATGATGCGTCGGTCTAGCCATAGGTAGACCCCATGGTAACACGAGAGTAGGAGCTTAACACACACATTAACCTCCTGGCGCCTTCCAAAGTGTGGAATCTTCATTACATTCAAGAGGGTGGACTGCGTGAGGTTCATAGTCCATGGCTGGGGGATTATTTTCGAGTTCTTCCCTTTCGTCCTGGTCAAGTGTTTGTAAGGAATGAGCATATTATGGTTCTTGTCGTCTCCTAGGTTGAAGTCATTGAACTTCAACGTCGCGATCTTATACTTTTGTGTTCTAACTACATGTATTCCCTTCAGGAGGTATGCAGTAAACATGGTGTAATCAAAGCCCCTTGGGACATTGTCACGGCTCACCGCACCAACCAGAGGCGGGATGTAGTCAGGTAAGATGGTCAAGATTAGCTTCGCGTTTGCCAAGTCATCTCGATGCTTGGTTCTTTTCTCTATTGTCGATCGGGATGGTCTGGATTTGCGAGCAGTCGACAAAGAGGCTTGCATTCCTGTCGTCGAGGAAGCTTGAATACATGCGGACATCACTTTCTCAGCCATGAGGTCGATCAGAACTTCTTTGACAATTTTCTCTGTAGCACTGAGCTCGTCTAACATGCACGCTTAGATTGGATAACTCGGATGGATGAATGAGTGCTCAAAGAAATAGAACCAGTGTCGATCTTACTAAACACAGCGCGGTAGAAATGAGTTGGCTAGGATACAATTCGCAAAAGTGTTTTCGGTACAACAGTTGGCGCGATAAGTAGACATCGGTGTAACGGGTCTCTCCAACGGACGAGAGGCCTTCATCAATGCGGTTTTTTCCTTTGCGATGCAGTCCCAACGGTCTGATGGAAAGCTTTATGGCCATAAATGTTGTTCTAACTGTTCAGGGCGTCAGGCTAACGGTTATAATGCTTTCAACAGCTATATTGCTTCGCCATGTTGCGTTGTTCTGATATCTCGATGAAGTTCCAGTTTTGCAAACCTTCCTCCTGTGAAGTCCCCTCTAGAACCTTCTGTAACCTTTCTATCTTTACTCTCTTCTTACTGAGCTTCTTAGCCTTCTTCCCTGTAGTCTTTGTCTCAGTTATCCTCTTTTCATTCTAATTTTTATCTCATTTTGGCATAGTAAATTTGCGTTGTTGAGATTCTTTCATAGGGTCAAAGAGTAATACGTCTTCTCTATCTGGGGTGGGTGTTCTACTCATCTATGAGTCTGCTTGTGTTCTTTCAACTTCAACATCCAAGTTTCTGGTTCTAAGTAGCTTCGATATGTTCTCTTGTTCTTCAATCAAGTGTGTTATCCTCCTAGTCATGAAATCTTTTAATTCTTGCTTCTTCTGCTTTAAGATTTCCTCTTCTTTCCTTCTAGCCTAATCTGTTTCAATCCAAGGTTTTCCTAATAATATAAAAAATGAGGCGTTGTTCTCAATAAATTTAACAATCTCAAAATCATCCTCTGTCGAAGTTCCATGAGCACTCATAGATATATGGGTGAGTCTTCCACATAGGGTTATCAGTTTTCCTCTAAATAATCCTATTCCTCCCAATGAAGGAATCATAGCAGGCTTTCCTAAAGTTTCCCAAGTTCTTTCTATCATGATATTTACTTGTGTTTCTTCATCCAGAATACAGTCAATGTTGAAGTCTCATATTCTTGCTACTATGAATTCTTTTTCTTTGAATATCTCTGATAAGTTGATATTTATTTGATCATTTAGGGTTTCTTTCATTTGTAGTAACACATTCTCTAATTATTTATGGGGTTTTTCCATGGTCTCAGTTTCTTGACCTTCCTCGAGGTTTTCTTGTCTCATATTCATTCTGTCGAGCTTAGCAATCATTCTAGGGCAATCTAAAACTTCATGATCCATAGCTTTATAACAAAGACAACTAGGTCTTCTACGAGGGCATTCCTTAGCAATATGTCTCGATCTTATGCAACTGTAACAAAGAGTTAATCCTCTTTTTCTTTGAAATGATCCCCATCCTTTCATGTACTGCGCACTAGGATCATAGTAGCTAGCCTGCAAAATTTTGTTTCTAGGATCCTGCATCCATTTGTTAATCCAAACATTATTTCTATGCATAGGAATAACATATCTTTCACTATTTTTGTCAGATCTACTCGTATCAAACCTTCTTTCATCTAGTTGTGCCCTACTTTTCAAGCTAGGACAAAATTTATCAAACATACCTAGATCCATACTTTTGAAACAAAATTTTTCACTTATCTTACCTTTTCAATCAAAACTTTTCATTGTTCTTACCTTTATCAGAGCACAAAGCTTTAAGATCTTACCTCTTTAACCAAAACTTCTTACTTTACTTTTATCAGAGCACAAAGCTTTCAGGTCTTACCTCTTTTCTTCAGATCTGACTTTTCTTCTTGGCACAGAGCTTCACAGGTCAAGTAGAATACTGCGCACTAGGGCAACAGATCTACGCACAGAGATTTCTCTTTTCTGTAGTTCCCAGCAATCACAGTTTTAGGTCCCGGCAGCGGAACCATTTGTTGGCACAAGGGCAGACCTAGGGTTCAATGCTTACAACAACGCACCAACAAAACCCTAACTACCAGCCCTTTCGAAAACACCTGCGAAACAGATGAAGTCTCACTGGAGGTAGAGGCAGGGGTGGTTGCAGGACTCAGATGTCTGCAACCTTAGCTGGGGCACAGATCTTTTATTGTAACACCTTAACAGAGAACTTAGCAATTATAGTTCATTAATACTCATTCTTAGTTTACAGCGCAACTAAACCCTAATAATAGATCAACGCAGTATTCACACAGATCCAATAGATTCAAGCACTAAGAATACCAAGATAGATCAGATCTAGCATTCATTCACATTATTCAGCACTAAGCTACCATATTAGATTATTCTAAGCATATATCGGTGCACTAAGCATTTAACCACATAAACAAGAGAACAATCATAAAGCACAAAGCAACCACAACACGGGATATCTGTGGTTCACCCCCACCCTGGGGCTACGTCCACCAACTCTTCTTCTTTATTTCTTTTTGTCAATCTTCTACATGCACAGAGCCATGATATCTTACTCTACAGAGGACAGGAGATCTGCGCACACTCTGCTAGATCTTCCTTCCCTGAGTTATAGCACAAAGCCTCTTCGCAGTCTCTTACAATCACTTGCACTTAGCCTTGTAAATCTCACACAGTATGCACAAAGCATTTACAATCATCGCTTGCACTTAGCATAGCACCAAAAACCTCTTCTCCCACCTTCTCTTACATCGCCTAGACTTCTATTTATACATTACAAAGAGGGCCTAAACATGGGTAAACCCATGGGCCGACATCCCCATACCCGTTACATAAGCCCAAAACCCTAAAAAGGGGCCGAGATCCCGCGATCTCCGCTTCGACTTGCACTCCGCCTTCGACAACCTGTCGAAGTCCCAAAAATAGGTCAAACACGACCAAGGATCCTCAAAACTTGGTCAAGGGCCAACAAGGCATAGTCTGAATGAAGTATCCTTGGTGTTGCCAAGCAACCAAGTGAGAACCGTCACAGTGTCGCATGCCCTCAAGTAGTGCCCGGTCGTAAGATTTGGAGAAGCATCCTGTGGGGACGTGACACTAGGTATGTCAATTTACCTGAGCCATAATTTTCAAATATAAACTCAATTTTGGGCATTTTTTGGACTATATATATATATATATATATATCAAAGTTGTCAAAAACACATGGGAAGGCCTCCACAAAAATGCACTGGATGTTCAAGACTTACAAAACTTCTAAGAATGTGACAAGGTTTACGATCATTTTTCTGACGATTAAGAATGTGACAAGGTTTAAGATCATTTTTGTGACGATCAAGATTGAAATAGACCATGGATCATCCATCATCATGCTTATTAAATAGAATCCATAAACTAATAGTTTGTAATCAATGTTGATTTTATCTATATACTTAGGTTTTTTTTTAAATTCCAAGTTTATGTGGATTTACATCGATAGAAATCTTGTAATAAATCTCTTACCAAGTTAAAAAATATCTCTTTTAATCTTAGCTTTTTCTAGATTAAGTACACAGCCATTGTTTTTCCATAGTATGTAGATTACAAATTTCTTTTCATTAAAAATCTAAATCAACTGTAGAAATAGAATCCAATTCTTATGAGGTCACAAGCTTTAGGATCGAGACACAACTTATTTAAGTTGGCAATATATTATATATTATTTGACAAAACTTAGTATATATATATATATATATATATATATATATATATATATAACTTTGACATTATTTATTGGTTTTGTTATTGAATTTTGCTGGTTCTACTCTTCCAAGTTCCATTGCATGCAGGGTTTGTTTGTATGCTAATTTTATTTTATTTTTTTATCTTAGAAAACGATGCACAAAGCTCGTGATCAGTCCTTTTTTTACCTCATTCTTCGGCTACGACATAACGGTATCAAACATTTGTTTTTTATGAAAAAATCGTACCCACTCCCATACACTTCAGTCTTTACTGTCAGACAAATAGTCACAGATCTAACGGTGAAAAACAGATGTTTCTTCCTTCAAAACCACATGTTTAATCCTAAAGAGATAAGAGATTAATGTTATTTTATTATTAAAAATCTAAAATAATAAATTAAATATGATTAAATTCGAGGTCAAGTTTGGGAGCCGTTTCATCGAATCAAGAATAATAATCCGACAATTTTTCAAAGTCCTCAACCGATTTGTCTCAGTGGAGTGGATGTCATTAAATCAATTTTCACATCAACCCATTTGATGGGATAACAACATTCACCAAATTTAGCGATGGTTGAGCAGTACAGCTAGTTGTGAGACAGACGTCCATACATGCAGACAGGCTGTGAAACATCCTACAATGTTAGGTTATATATTAGAGGAACAATCACCTGCTCTGCTCTGCTCTGCTCTCTCTTTTGTCTTGATTGGCGTTGGCGTTGGCGTTTTAGTTTAGTTGTCCTCCACTGCCAAACAAACAAAGCAGTAGCCTGTAGCATGTCTTGTCTTGTGGGTTGTGGACAGACAGTTTGTATTTGGGGAGTGGAGCTAATTATAATGCTGAAAGCACTCGAGGATTGCATTTTTTAATTTTTCAATTTAAGAAGGAGATCATCGATCAAGGTTGGATTAACATGGAAGCAGCAGCACTGTTAGCAATGGCCCCAGAGGCGAATGAATCAGCACTGAGTAGAGGAGGAGGAGGATGGAAGAGAATTAGCAGAGGATCCACTGCAAAAGAGCGCATCAGTAAAATGCCACCTTGTGCTGCGGGGAAAAGAAGCTCTATATACAGAGGAGTTACCAGGTTGGCCAATTATATAAACGTATAAATTATTATTAGAGGCCCAGTCTCCAGTTATGCTTGTCCAGGCTCATTATAGTTTGAATTCAATAATTGTTCAACAGAATCTTATATTTTGAGATGATACATTTTCAAGCTTGGTAACCTTGGTACATAATAAACCATGTTCATATTCTATACACTCAACGCATCTTCTATATTCATTCAATACATTTTACAGAAGTGTTGATGAATTCCCCACCCCCACCAGGGTTGTACCGCACTTAGCTTTTCTTAATGCTTCGTTAAGATTATTCATTCAAGATCATTCAATGCAAGATTATTCATCCACATGAATGGGGAAATTTAGCAGTCAGAAATAAAAATGGGTCATTTTTTAACAGGATATACTTTATTAGGGAGTATATAATGGTTGATTTAGTTGATTAGGAAGTATGATACTTGATTGATTGGTTGGGGGATGAATATACCTGTTTGCTCAACCTTTTTTCCTTAAGAGTTTGTGAATAATAAACAGTCAAATAGTTTCTAAGATTTCAAAATATCCTCCTTTTTAAACTTTATTAAAGGATGCACTCTCAATTTTAATTTCCCTGATGTTTAATTGAGTGAGTATTTCAAAATCTCCTCCCCTTTAAACTTTATTAAAGGATACGCTCTCAATTTTAATTGCTCTGATGTTTGATTGAATGAGTATTTTAGGCATAGATGGACTGGTAGGTATGAAGCTCATCTTTGGGACAAGAGCACTTGGAACCAGAACCAAAACAAAAAGGGAAAGCAGGGTATGGATCCAGATTACATGCAATTTCTTTCCTTATTCTCATGTAACTTAGCATTTCTTAATTTGGGATTTTGGTTCTATATGCGGTTAAACATTTGACAAGTTGGTTCTGGCATTCTTTTCTTGTATTGGGCATTGTCGCAACTGGGCGTATTCTCTGCAGTTTACTTGGGTAAGTGTCATCTATGGCTCTGTTTTGGTTTATAGGTTTATAGCAATCTGTATAAAAAAAATTGACCTCTTGCCTTCGAAACGAAATTGAAATGTGAATTCAATCAGCGACTTGAATAGGGGTGTTAGACTTTTAAGATCTTGTTTAATGTAAAATGGGTCTTGACAATTTGGCACTGCTCTTCTCTCTTCCCAGGAGCTTATGATGAGGAGGAAGCTGCGGCAAGAGCTTATGATCTTGCTGCCCTCAAGTACTGGGGACCTGGAACCCTCATCAATTTTCCTGTAAGTCACTCCGCCCGAGTACTTATTCATTGTCCTCTCCATTTCCCTTTTTATTGCCCAAACTACAGCACACTTTCAATCTCTTCCTATTTAATTTCACAGTGTGAGAGTAGACTGAGCATGGGTCTCTTTTCCCTGATGCTAGGAAAATAATTTTGGTCAACGTCAGCTCTCAAAACTATTATCGCAGTCTTAAATACAAAAATCTCATGGAGAATTTTTACAGCTGCGAAATCTAAATCAATTAATTGTTTGAACAGGTTAGTGATTATGCAAGAGATATTGATGAGATGCAGAGTGTGCCAAGAGAGGAGTACCTTGCTTCTTTAAGAAGGTAGCGAGAAAGTATTGACCCGTGTCAAGATGGAGAACAACTTTCCTTCTGTTACAACGTTGTTAATAAATAAAAGAAAAGAAAAAAAAATAGTATTTTATAATTTTCAGCTTGGCATGGCGTTGCAGGAAAAGTAGTGGCTTTTCAAGGGGAATGTCAAAGTACTGCAGAATGGCAAGGTAAATGGATTAGAAAGAAATGAATTTTATTATCCTTTGTGGAAGGCCCTGAGACAATTTTATAAAGACTTTCCCTTAGTTTTAACTGCAATCTATATAGGCACTAAAGATATATCCAGATTCCAATACACTGTAGATATGTCAAGTCCAAACAATTTAGACCACACCTTTGATATTCCAAGACATCTTCACTGTGTATATTTTTGCATCTTTTTTGCTTTATTAAGTGGTTTGATCTTATTTGATCTTATTTGATCATATTTTGGACAGTAAAGCATCTCATATCCCTCATCTTCTAATGTAGCATCTACTTTTCCCTGGTTGCACATTATACCCAAGTCCTATATTCTTCCATCTTTCTTTTCTTACTAGGAATGGACAAATTATTCTTGCATCTTCCTGTTTCTACGGTTAAGTGATGCAAACTTACTCTAAACTGGCATTATTCTTCTATCTCCCTGTTTGTACCCTCAGCTGACATTATTCTCATACTCGGACGCTCAACTCTTTGTTCCAGAAAGTACCCTTTCGATAATATTGATATATGGCTTGATTTGTATGGAATGTTCACTGTCTAGTAAAAAGAATTGAGTTTTCCTTTAATTAAACAAGTAGAGCACTTGTATTGCTGAATCCAATCCGGAGGCTGAGTCATTGTTTAAAATTGTTCTTGGGTATTGTTCAGGTCATCACAAAACGGAAGGTGGGAGCCAAGATTTAGCCGTACTGTTATTGATAACAGATATTTTAACATGGGGAATTACTGTAAGATCTCCAAACTGTCATTATATTTCATTTCATGTCTTCATGAGTAGTTTTTTCTCTCTTTTTTTTGACAAGATGCTTATGATTGTCACCGTGCAATTAATGTGCCCTTATCAAATCTTGGAGTATTACGATGGAATGTAGTTGGTTTACAATGCTCTTCCAAGATCCCTATGGTTAAGAAGCTGCAAGTGGGGGTATCTATTCCCCAAATTCACCGACCTCTTGCACCTGGCTCAAACCCTTGAAGGCTGAAACGTGTCTTTAGGGGATTTGAACCTTGGTAGGGATATGAAACATGCTGGCTTTACAATCTAAGCAAGACCCCATTTACTCATGAGCGGCTCTTGAAAATGTGGAACTGTAGCAAGCCTTTTTTGGGTACCAATGTTGTTAGCTCTCTTATATTTTCAGAGAAAGGACCATGCCTCCTACCATGATTTATTTCTTTATTACAAATAAATTGGTTGTCAGATACATTTTAATTTCTCTTGTTGAGATGCAGGTGAGGATGTGCAGCAGGTTACAGCATATCCCATGTCTCTAGGTGATCAGAAAAGTTTCAGTGCAGCAACAAGCATTGACTTGAGTGCATACATCAGGTGGTGGAAACCTAAGAAAATGCATGATCATGTTCAAGTTGTAATAACTGAATCGAGAGCTGTGAATGTGGAAGAGCCAGAGATGATAGAATGGCAAGGAAAGCCATGTGAGCCATACCAATTGCCCTCTCTCGGTGTGTCTCACAGCAGACAGCAAAAGCCTTCTCCAACAAGCGCTCTTAGCATCTTGTTTAAGTCTCCTTTGTTCAACCAAATGCTTGAAAGAGCATCATCTGCTAGTTACCAAGATAACGTTGTTAACATAGGATTGAAGAAAGAACGAATGAATTCAATCAGCCAAGGAAAAGACAGAATTGGATATAATGAATCAGGGCTTGGCTTGGGATCTTTTCACCTTTCCATACAAGTAGGTACAGCTCAAGTTCCCTCTTTGTCAACACTTAGCAATGCAAGACCATGCATTAAATCCCATATGCAGAACATGGAGAGAACTTGAGTCGCCCGGTTGCACTATTGGCATCTGAACAGCCTTGTTGAAAAACGAGCAAAGTTCCTCACTCATACGCCATTCTCAGCTTGTTACATAGCAATCTTGCATATTCATCAAGAAATGAGCAGTCTTCCCTGTATATTTCGAAGATGTTCAAGCCATACCCCGAGTTACTTGCACAAGACAGTCCTGCATCACTGTTTTGGTCTTCTACATTTGTTACAGATACTGTGACCAATTTATAGGTTAGTACTGGTAACGGCCATGATACACTAGCAACGTTTATTGTCAAGATACTGTGACCAATTTATAGGTTAGTAGTGGTAACGGCCATGATACACTAGCAACATTTATTGTCAAGATTGATTTGAATACCTAAACGTTTAAGGCTATTTCTTTGCCATACTACTACAGAAGAGGAGGAAATAATAAAAGGAAACAAGCTTTTGAGAACAATAATACAGAGCAGTTCAAGACCAATTTTGTGGACAATTTTTTTTTAATGAAAATTTCATGGGGAAATCCAAGGGATGTTTCCCCACATTTGTGGATGGCATCTCTACTAAACCTGTCAGCATAGACTAGTGCATCTAACCCTGGAAATTCAAACGGGCACCTGCTGGCACAGAGCTAGCCAAATGCCTATCAACATTAACAACAACTGATTGAACTAACCCCTTAGCTAAACATGAGTAAATATTATTCTTAAAGAGCTGATAATTGAACAAGATGCCAAATTCCATAAAAAGAAACTATTTGAACATGATAGAAATCTTCCGATCTATTCCAAATTGGAAACCAAACAAATTAATGATAGCCTATCTTAAGAACACATTATAATAGCTTTAATGGAGTGCACTCTGAACAGCACATAAGCCTGCAGGTAAAATTCTGATGTTACAAATCAATTGCATATTTGTTGAAATATTGTGAGAAAATGGGACCACCCTTAACCCGATTGTGGTCATTGGAGGGCTAAAAGTAAAGTCAACTATTGACTTTGCTGCTAGACCCTCCGATCACATGAACCTACAATCGGTAACGATAATTTTCTGTGATGGCTTTTTCAAAAGAAAAAGCTGGCTGCAAGGCTGTCAAGATTTATGTTTATGAAAGACAAATCTTTGCCAATGAGTGCTTTAGAACTTCCATGACGGAAATTAAGGAAGGGCACATAAGGTTGTTGTTCTATGTAATTTCATTTGTTCAGTAATTGCATCTATATTAGCAGAATAAAGAATTTAAAGGCCACGAGTTACTGATGTTAAGTTATTCATATGAAATAGATCTAGAGCACACATTTTGTGCATGAAAGGATGAGAATTGTAGAATGTTAAATTCAAGGCCAAAAGCTTGATGCCAGTTGTACATCGTATGCTTCTTTTTCTTTATTATAAACACATCTTAAAACTTACATCACATAATATGTTGAACAGCCAACAGTTACAAAACGGGCAGATCGCATTCTCATATTAGATCCCCTTGCTTGGAACTCTGACTGCTGTTCGAAGTGAAATATTAAGTATTATCCTTTCACTTTATGGATGGTTTATGTTCCTCGCTCAATCTAATGAATGAACATGGAACAGGTTAGTGAACAATGAAGGAAAGTTAGGAAGATAACGAAGGCTGATACTGGTAGGTATTTTTATTTTTTAAATGCATATTTTTGGTATTTATGAAATGTATATTTCCCTATTAAAGTGGTATTGAACTGCATCCGTACTAGTATTTGTATTATGATTTTGCTACTATGTTTTAAAGGTCAATTATGCTTACTTTGACCACTCTTAAGGCCTATCTGTTGTTTATGTTTCCATGGTAAGTTTTTTTCTAAATTAAATGCATTTGAATAAGTAAAAGGAGAAAGATTTTTCATTTCAAAAAAGTAATTTATTAAATTACATTTCAAATTAAATTTCAAAATTTCATAAATATTGCAATTTTGTTTTCCAATATAAGAAATCTAAAGTAAGTGTAAATCTAATTCCTTGTGATATTGTTTGTAGTTGTGATGTGGGAGTATCCTTTGGCATTGTAACTATCCTGCACATTTTCTTATATTTACTTAGTCTAGTTCTATGTTGTGATTAAAAATGAAAACAAATTTACTGGAGTAAAATATTTATTGTCTCAGTTAATGTTTTTCAACCTTTGGAATATAGAGCATTGTATTCGGAAATTGAAAATTTAGGATGGTTGTGTGGTCAAAATATAAGAAGAACAAATATACATATGAAGTTTTTGAATGAGCAAAGTGTTGAATTTCAGTCCAGGGCAATTTAATACAAAATTGAATTCTGCCTCTCTTACTAGAAGTTCTCTGGATCTAATCCCTGTAAACTTTAGCCTTAGGGTTGAGCTGAAATATAAATTTATAGAAACAAACAACAACCAATATTTCATCTCACTTCAACTCGACACACTAGGCAGCCAAGAGAAAAAAATATCAAACATATGCCAACAAGTTCCAACCCTTAAGGACAATTTAATGCAAAACTGAAATTTCTGCACAAAGGGCCTTTAGTTCTTCTTTGATTTGGGTTGTGTAGTGTGGACGACTGTGGATTCCAAAGACCTGTGCATAGACTTTTTGAATGTAAAGGCTTGAGAGCATTGACCATTAATTCAATAAAGTTGTAAAGGTTGTGGTTGTCATGGTATTTTTGCTTGATTTCAATTGAATTGCAGAACTCTGTAGTTATTTATGCTAAGTGGTTTATTATTGTGGTGTATTGATGCTTGTTTTCAGTTGAATTTCACGGAGTGGTGGTTTTCTTTTTAATACCAAAATTGAATTTGTTTGTAGAAATTGTGGAGAAATTCCGTTGTGTGTGTGAGAGTAAGGGGTAGAGGCCTCATTGCATCAGGTGCTATCAGAGCAAGTAGAATCCTAAGGGATTGGGATAATTCCAATGAAAAAGAGGGGAGTTGGGTAGAATAGTTCCCATGAGAACATGGGGGATTTTGTGAGACAACAATTGCAGTGAAAATAAGAAGTGTAGGTGACACCAGCAAGGGTGTGATGTTGGATAAGAGTTACATGAATGAGTGAATGAAGCATGCCTCCAATGGTATGATTGGGTAGATGTTGTAAGAGAAGATATAATTTCAATATTGAAGAGTACTAGGTAGAGGTTGTGGAGGATCGGGTGTTGAAGAATCTGGAAAAGAATGTTACATAAATGTTGTAGTGGATGTTGTGGTAGAATCTAGAATTGCAGAAAAAAAGAAATTTGTGGAGAAGATTGCACAGGGAGAGAGTGCAGGATGCATTGGAAATTGCAGCGTAGAAAGAAGAAGAATTCTTATAGTGAGAGGAAGAACTAAAAGAGAGAATGTTGGTTCAAAGGTTGTGGAAGATGTTGCACAGTTTCTACAACAAATACTGAGAAGTATGGATTCCTTTGAATTGACTCATCATAGGGGAAGGGCCCAACCAAAGTGATGCAAAAGAGTGATGAAGGTGAAGAGGAGAATGTGCAACAACACCAAATGAAGGTGGAGATGCCAAAGTTTTCTTGAAGTTCAAGTCTAGAAAGGTTAATAGAGTGGATTAAAAACAAGCAATGTTATTTTGACTTCCATAAAGTTGAAGAACCCCAACGAGTGGAATTGCTCACAACAGATTGAGAGGCTATGCATACAAGTGGTGGGAGAAACTAAAGATGGATAGAAAATGGAGGGGCAAAGACAAGATCTAGAATTGGGAGAAGATGGTCATCAAATTGAGAGGTAAGATTGCAAAATTATGATTATACTTTGAAAATGAAGAGAAAGTTAAAAAATTTAAAGTGGAATGATAAATATATAGAAGGGTATTTTAATTAGTTTTGTAAAGTGGCCATGAGAGTTGTTTTGTATGAGATAGTGAGAAAAATATCATGTAACTTGTGGATGGATTGAAGCCATCAATTAGAAGGAAGTTAAGTATAGACAAGTTGTTGTTGGGTATAAATTGTAGCAAGGGTGTACAAATTATACTAATCTAATGGTTGTGTATTAGATCCAAACAAAATAAAGTAGACTATGAAAACCATATCTTAAATAGGTTTTACAAAGCTTCAAACCCTAGTCTATTCATGTGAAAAGAAAGAAAGAAACAAACTACAACAATACGCACAAACAGAAAGTTTGAAAGAATGTAAAGAATACCTTCATATCCAACGGAAAGATCAAAGAATATCACCTGGGGGGTAGACTCATTGAAGATGTGGCTTCAAAGCCTCCCCATTGAGAGGGTCCTAGACTTCCTTGATGTGTGTAGATCCCCTTCTTGGTTGAGTGAGCACGTAGCATGAAAATCCAAAGTGTTTTTAAGAGGAAGGAGTCCTCAAGATCTCTAGTGTGATTTTGGTAGCATGTACCTACTGTGAATGGATGGAGAGACTTGAAACCTTTATTTATAGGAAAAATAATGGTTAAACCCCTTTGTCATGGTCATAAAAATAGTGGTTAGTAGACCATATCAAGGCTAAGAATAGAAATTAGGGTTTAAAAAGTCCACTTATAACTACTTTCCCTTTTTGGCAAATTCGGGTCAGAAATAGTCAAAATTGTGATTTTTACGGACCAATGCAGCTTTTGGGTGTACTTTATATGCTAGCAATGCACTTATTAGGGGTAAAAAGTGTGCTAGCCCTAATGGGTCAAAATTAATATTTGTCTTAAAAGTTTATGGAGATCTAGTGGAGGTGGAAAGTGAGGTAAAATGGGTGGAAAACATGCTATTTGATGGTGTATTTCGATGAACTCGTGTAAGTGTCACAAGTGAATAGTATTTAGGTGATAAAAGATTCCCCCCTAATGTGCGAGGTTAGGAGCAAATCATATGATCGAAATACATCACAGTTTTCTTTTTACCATGCTCTAAGAGGAACAAGAAGGGAGATAGGTGTCCAAGGAAGGAGGACCCCCCATGGAAGGGCCTTGGAGTACTACCTATCAACAACAAAGTCAAAAGGTGATAGGTGTGCAATATCTCAATAGGAACGAGGTAGGCATATCCATACTCATTGAGATATCTCAAAACAATGATATAATGATGTGCTTGGCATAAAAGGGCCAAGCAAGTGAGACAAAATGAGGTCTCAATATAATACAATATGAGGCTAATGAAAAGATATCATAGTACTATACAATGATATGAATAGTCCTACATACATATGCCTGGAACAAGAGCGCCAGGGCCAATATAAAAGCATGATTACTGAAACAGATCTGGATGTTGGTTGTGGAGCCTGATTATCTTCTTGATTCAGAGGTCTTGTTTTAGCCACGTTTGGACCCCATTACCTGACGAGGGAGTTTGGGGAGGATTTCCCCTCCACATCTCTCGCCAAGGGGGTCTAGGGGGGGGGCGACAAGAAATTTTGGAGCCTCTAAAGAGAAATATTTTGGAAAATTTCCTTGTAAAATATTGTAATTTCATAGTCAATCTGGACCGTTCATTATAAGGTCGCAGATCTGACGATAGAAGTTATGTTAGGGTCTTTTTCCCTAGAAGACAACCTTCTTTTATGAGGGAATTTTATTGTGGTTGTGTATGTGAGTTAATATTGTATTCTAAGAGAGGAGACTATGAGAGAAAGAAGAGAAAGTTACAGCGGGTATGTTGTAGGTTGTATCACTTCATTTGTTGGATAATAATAAAGGAAGGACCTGACAATTTATCTGGTGAACGTAGCCCACACTCAGTGAACCACATATATCTGTGTCTTTATTGTATTGTGTATCTTATGTGTTTTATTTCCACATTTGTTTTATTTTATTGCTCTACGATCTTGTTTTTCTAACACTGGATACATAGGAACTGATGCTCCCTCCCAGAGGGGAAAAGGGAGGAAACAACCTGAGAATCCCTAATAAACAAGAAAGGGTCTCTATAGATCTTAAATAATCTAGCAGAAGGTAAGCTCACACCAATGGCTCATAGAACAGCGGAATTGAGCCATTCAAATCCAAGGCACTGCCACTGAAGTTGGGCCACTAGAATATGTATGAATCTCAATAGTGCGATGATGAGATAGAGTTGAGCACGTGGATATCATGCCACATCTAAGAGAAATGAAGACTCTCAAATTGGTCTGAGGTAACTATTGTGGCCACAACATCTCCCCTATATTTTTCTTGAATAAGAAGAAGGAAAGGTGCCCCCAACCAAATTTTTTGGATCTTCCATGCTTAATCTACTACTATTAAAATCCTATTGTATATTCTACCTTGGGGGTTAGAAGGTTTGATCCTTATTGATTGTTCATTCTTCATGATGCCCCTTGAGCCTTGTACAAATTTACCCATGCATGAATCTTTGGTTTCTACTGCTCCTTCTATCCTTCAACATGATTCCTTGTAAACAATCTTTTGAGACTCTTTTATCCATTGATCATATTTATTGAGTCTTCAGAGTGAATGTTTGAATGATATTTAAATTGTATTTTGCTATGATGACTTCATGCTACCTTGAAGGAATGATGCAAATTTGAAAAGAAGAGGTGTTTGTCTAAGGATGAAGAAAATACATAAGACATAAAGGTTTGCAATAATGGAGTTAAAACAAATAGATGTCGAGATGTGTTATGTTTGAGGAAAGGCACTTGAAGGATAATCTTACAATGTGATCATGATGTTAAGCCGTCCTAAGTTCAAGTCTGAGTAGCCTAGGACGACTTTTATAATACATCATTAATCTTGGTTTAGCAGACCTGGGTAGTGTTATCGCACGATTTGTATGAAAGGTTTAGACAACTTGAGTCAATGCTTAAAACCGGCGTAACAGGAGCTTCCCCACCCACTGTCACCTCGATGGGGGGCTCTTTCTATTTAGGAGGGCTAGTCCAAGGGAGATGTCCCTAAGCAATCTAGGTCAATGAAGGGTTAAGGGTAATAGATCAAGTCAAAGAATTCCCTTTCACAGATTGCTGCCCGAATGAGATAGTCAAGGAGAAAGATCCACTGAAGATGCACCTGTTTGCGAGACAAGACAAATAACTAGAATATGTGCTTGCAGTGGGTTAGTAC
>ML795552.1:61077-115830 GCA_009831015.1 Picea engelmannii
CAAGAGCCCCTTCTGATGCAAGTCCAGGCCGGTAGTGATGGAGGCTAGTACTGCTGGCAGGACAAGTATGGTCGAGAAGAAGAAAATATGGGCCCTCAAGGGCCATGCTCAAGTCGATCTGCTCTCGTACTCCATGTCTAGGACCATGTGGGCCTCGAGACATGATCTCCTAGTTATCCCTAGATATCGGGGATAACAGGTAGCATTCCATTGAATCTTTTGGGATTAGTGATGTTACTAATTGCCCCTTTGGATTTAAGGTTTAGTCATTCTATCATTTTGTTTGACTTTGTTCTTTGAATTCTTACTAATTCCAAGAGGAAGTAGTGCAAGTGTAAAGAAGGCATTTTAAAGCATGATCTTATATGAATTTATCACCAAAATTTAATCATCTTCTCATTTTGTAAGAAATTCGGGTTAAATGTTAATTCATTGAAAATGTTAATGGGTTAAATGTTAATTCATTAAAAAATTTTAATGCCTTAGATTACTTATACTAACATTGTTGTCTACAGGGAAACCCCAAATTTCTATGCTTGCATTAACCTTGGAACTCCTTGCCAAACCATGGAAACCTCAAGTTTTGCCTTGGAAAACCCCAACTTCTTTATGTGTTCGCTTTAACTTTCAAATGCATGCTCATGGGAAACCCTTAATTTTATTCATCTTGGTTATTAACTTGTCATCTCCTTTTATTAGTTTATTTTTCTGTAATCCGGATCTGAGCATATGCCATCAGGTCTTTGTTAACCTTATTTTATCTTCCTATATTCAGAATCCAGACATCCAGAGTTTTCATCATCCAAGTATTTTTCTTCCCAACCTGGATTTCCGATGTGGAATCATGACCTCCGTCGATGGAACCTAAATGTCACATTAACCATTCGTTGCATGTCACTTGTCATACCCAGAACCATGACTTTCATTCGTCTAATTATTTTAATTATCCGAAAATCCAGATCCAACTTTTCACTTTAATCTTTACTTTACCATTTATCGAGATTCTAGATGGCTAAAACTACAACATACATCTGAATCTTTACATTCCTTACATTTTTCAGCTTACAGATTTGCTTTTTATTTTTTATAATTTTATTCTGGATTTTATCGGGTTTTTTTATGGAGATCCAAACATTTTATATTCATGATTTTCTAAATTACATCTGAATCTTTACATTCCTTACATTTTTCGGCTTACAGATTTGCTTTTTATTTTTTATAATTTTATTTTGGATTTTATCAGGGTTTTTTTTCGGTTTTTTTATGGAGATCCAGACATTTTATATTCATGATTTTCTAAATTACATCTGAATCTTTACATTCCTTACATTTTTTGGTTTACAGATTTGTTTTTTATTTTTTATAATTTTATTCTAGATTTTGTCGGGTTTTTTTTATGGAGATCCAGACATTTTATATTCATGATTTTCTAAATTACATCTGAATCTTTACATTTCATACATTTTTCAGCTTACATATTTTCTTTTTATTTTTTATAATTTTATTCTGGATTTTATCAAGTTTTTTTTCCGGTTTTTTTATAGAAATCCAAACATTTTATATTCATGATTTTCTAAATTTTCTGTATTTCAGTTTTTTTTTTTGTGTTTTGGAGATGTGGGCATTCAAACTTTTCACTTTCATGACTTTTTAGTTTTTAAAGATTCCAGATTTGCATATATGAGTATGTACAAAACATTAACGTGGGATCAACATTCCATACCTATCATAATTTCACACACAAATTACATTGAGAGGCAAAAGCAATATAAACACATTGCAATACATTCCCACAATTCATGTGAGATAAAACAATAATCTTGTAGATCAACATTCAAGAATTACTTAAAAAGGAGATCAACTATTGTTAAGTGTTCATTTCCATGAACCATATATTGAGTGTCAGGTGGCCAAATTGAGCAAGAAATGGCTAGTTGAAAAGATGGGAATGTGAAGAACATTTTGGAAGAAATATTTTTGTCAGATTTGCCTAAAAAATTGAGAGAAAATCCCCACGATTTTGTTGGTTGAGATCCACTAAAACGTTGATAAAAGAGGCCATGCTTTGTTGAAGATGTAGTTCCATGAAATCTCTCAGGAAATCCCACCAAGTCACAGTAGAAGGGGACACATTTTCATTGGGGAAGTAGACATTAAAACACATAGATAAGGAACACGAATTCGTTGCATACGTAACCATGAATTTGTTGTAAGAAAATCCCATCGAATTGCTGAGGAAAATGATCACCAAAACGCAGTAAATGCTGTCATGAATTTGCAGTTAAATTGGCCATGAAATCGTTGAAGAAAAAGCCATGATTTTGGCTGAGAAGCGGATTCAATTAAATATTCCTTGTAGCAGACATCCTGAATCCGAACTTAATAATGAGGAGAGATAAAAGTTTAAGCCGGATATCTGATATCTGGAATCCAGATTTTTGTTTAAAGTTCATTTAAAAGAATTCTCGAATCTTCGCTAATCCAGATTAAAATTTCCATTCCTCAAAATTCCAGTATCCGGCCTTTCGTTTGAAAGAGATTATTCAAATCTCCTCGATCCCAGATAGTTGAGGTTTCCACATCCACAAAGTTCCACCATAAGTTGATTATATAAATTTTATTTACAAATTGATTTGACGTTGAAATTTTTATTTTTTTAGATTTATTATTAATAATTTCATGTAAGTTTTAAATATTATGTAATTATTAATATACTTTGGAAATTATGCATGCGGGTTTTTAGCTTACAAGGAGAAAACGATAATAGCGGGAATGATTTTAAAAATACAAACAAAATAAGATAATAAATTTTTATACTAGGTACAAGGATTTTGTTAATCTCCTTAAAAAAGGAAATCAAAGATTTTGCAAACCATTAAATTCTATTTTATTTATGATAGTTATTTTCCAATTATTTTAGGAAAATGAAAACAAAATCTTAAAGATAAGGGAATAAGTTGGTGGATACTTTCCTCAAGATTCGTCATATTAATTGATTTTCTCTTCATTGTTTTCTGACAATATATTTCATTCTAACAATAATATTAACAGATATCTTTCATCAAATATTAATATCAATGATTATATTTAAATTGTTTTGTGCATAAAACATATGGACAAATGAAGAAAACAAAATGTGAGAAATAACAAAACTTGTAAAAAGTCAATTGTTGGAGGAGGATATTTTATTTGCTAGGATATGATTTTTTAAATATTTTTTTATTGAAAAGGAGAATTAAAACATGAGTGAAAAAAGAGAGTGGTTGTAACCAAAGAGGAAAGAGAGGAAATGAAGAGACATCGATGATTTATTATAAAAGGAGTACTCTTGTTTTAAAGAAGGGGTTGGAGAATTCATACTTTCGCTTATATATTGTTATCAGGCTGAGTTAAGGATCGAAAGGCTTACTTAGAGATTTTTCTTGTACCTCTTTCCGAGGAATTTTTTCAAAGGATTGAATACAAGGAGAAGATGTTTATGACCATACAATGTTTATTGTTTTATGCATTAGATTTCTATGTGTGTGTCAATGGATATCTATATTTTCTTTAGTTGTTGTTTCATTGGCGATAGAACGATTTCCTTGTTAACAAAATCTACTTTAGAATGGTTGTAAGCGATTTAATTGCGAGAATATATTTAGTTCCTTTTAAACATGCAAATTTCTTCCTGTTTAATTTGACCTGAGTATGATAGCATGGTTCTTACTATGAAATGTGGATTATTTCTATTTCTATAAGTAAAACTATATGCTTGCAATCAATATATGTTTATGTTATATTAGGAATAGTTAGAGGTTAGAATAGTATTGCATACACATAACAGATTACAACTACATTTAGGATTTCAAATAGTTTAAATAAGCAAGTCTCTCTTTGGAGAGCAATCCATTTAGTTAGCGGTAATTGTGCCCGCATATCAAGGGATATTTCCATACCAAACAAGAGCAAGTCTAATTGGTTCTTCCCAATAAGTCGTCATTTGTTATGGCTCACCTCCCAAAACAACCCATATTATTTTAAAATGGCCCCCCTTTATATTCTAAAAGTTTTTCACAAGGCATACATTTCTACTTCACTGAGAAGGTATGAGAATGGAGAAGATTTTTCTATCACTTATACAATCTATGAAGTATTCATGAATAGCAGCCCATATGACGCAGTAAAAATTAGTTCCCCTGATACTACACTCTCCAACCCTTCTACCCAAAGTTTATCGTTCCTCCCTCTCACAGTAAGAACTCGATCCTTAGTTTTACTTAGCCGACGTGATAGATCTCACTCTCACACTTTTATCCTAAGTCATGATGGATTCAAAACAAATCTCACACTATCTTTAATTCCGACAAACATTTCCGAAGTTCTCATCGGAAAGGGGTATTTCTCTCCACACACCACTCAAGACTTCAACCCTCATGCTCTGATAGATCTAACACATAAAGTTCACTTCTTACGTGGCATCCCATAGATAGACAGATTCAAATCCAATGTGTGCTCAACACCTCCAAGTCAATACGACCTGTATGATCATAACATCTTAAGATTGGTCCTTTTTTTCCCGTTTACGGATCTTGAATGACTTATCTTTTTATTTCTTTCGGGACTCTTCACTACCCAAGGTATCAAAGGAATATTCCTTCAATACCATCCTCATCGGGGTCCAATTGGTCCCTCATCCTTTTGAACTCCGAAACCCAAACTTCGACAACGTCTTTCCAAGCCTTTTAACCCTTCGTGTTTGGCACATCTTTCTAGGATAAGGGAATATTACTTCGATGCACTGTCTTCGGAATTTAATTTAAACCTTACCTCAACGACCTCCAACCCCACAACTATGACAGGTCCCACCTTCCCCACAACGTTGCACATGCATCAGGTCGATGTGCCTTTCTAGATAAAAGGGGAATATGCATTTGATACCCCTCTCGTTGGAGCTCAAAATGATCCGCAAATTTTCTCACTTTGATCCTATGACTCTGATGATTATCTTTTCAAATCCAAGCCCCCCTAGACTCCAATACACAAATTTGGGAAACCACCTCTCTTAATTAGCATTAATGGCAGATACTGAGGCTGTATTTAGTAACATATCTCGTACACAAGAAATTTATGGACCATTTACGGTGTTTTAATACCTTTTAATGGATATAAACCCTTATTTTTCGACCAATATTCTTCCAAAAGTTTGTAAACATCGTTCTTTTTTTATTCGCTAAATGTATTGTGTGACCATTTCCTCGGCTCAATTACAGGTATTAAATTTTTAATGTTTAATAATTGGTGTTATCACATAGAATTGTGGGGGGAATCAAAATTCATTTTAGTCTTTTTCTTTGGATCTTGTGGTTGTGTCCTTGGTCGAGTTTTATTCATCATGACAAGGAGTGTTAGTTTTCATCAATCACATCCTTGTAATCACCATCATCACCTTGAAATTCTAGTTCCATAAGTTGTGTGAAGTATCTCTAGTTGTTATTTTACCCGTCCATGTTGTCAAATCAGTTTGTGGTTTGGCGCTGCGAACTCCGTTGTGAACTGGTTGCAAAGGATAGTTGGTGGTTAGACCACTTGTAGGCATGCTTGTGCAAATATGAAGGTATCAACATTCAGCTCTAGGTTACCAGGTACTCTATGAACTTTCCCACCTTGCTTTAAGGTTTGGAAAGGGTTGAGTGGTTGTTTCTCTTGGCGCTGTGAACTGTCTTGGATGAGGGTTGGAGGTTAGGCAGCTTGCAAGCATCTGAGTGAAAATCTGAAATTATCAGCATCAACCTCATAGCCATCAGGTACTCGATGAGATTTTTTGTCTTGTTTCAAGGTCAGGAAAGGAGTGTGGTCGCTTGTTTTCTCCTTGTGCAACAAACTGCCACATCTGCTGCAATCTCATTTCCTGTAGCAGGCGCATCTAAATATTTGATCATAAATCCAAAACGGGGATGTAGGTTTTTCTAAAAACAATTGTGGACGATCATGATAATGTCATTGACTTGTTGTCCAAATTTCAACCTAACCCAGTTTGTAATTTGAGAGATATAATTAAAACACCAATGTGCTGCAAATTGGCATTGCAAGCTATCTGTTTTGCATAGTTGTTGGAGATTCACCTTGTTGGGAGGTTGCCACCTGTCAAGGAGGGTTCAAACGACTTCTCAGAGATCATTTAGATGCTAAGGGACACCTACACCTAAGTTTTAGCTCCATTAAAGATCTCATGCAGTGAGTTGGAAATAATTTATTAATGACTTCCATCAATTTCCTGAAAATTAGCAGTTTGTTGGATTTCTATCTCTTTGACTGTTGTCGTCTATCTCCAAGGCCTAGAATCCAATGAAAGAGATGGGATTTGACCTCCTAGGGATATTTTTATGTTATTTTCTATTTAATGAAGGAGGGAAGTCTTGGAGAACGATTGGATTCATGAGCCAAGAGAGGCTAGAGAGAGTAGGAGCAGGTAGTTTCCATGTGTGTGTTCATTTGTAAGCTTGAGGGCATTTTTCTCATGTAAATATTCCTGACATTGAAGATTCATGAGATTTTTATATCATATTGTGTTCTCTTTGTTATTCATCTTCATTTCTATCTTGCTTGAATGAATTGTAGCTTTTGAGGATCAATGGTTGTATTTGATTTATAGATTCTTGAGCAGCAAAGGGTTTGTTGTGATTGCCTATAACTCATTGTGTTTATTCAAGTAGATTTCTAATCCTTTTTCCAGAGAGGATATTTGTTTAATGGATGATCTACTTTATGTTAACTTATGCTTTCTTCCATATTCCATCTTATAATCCATTTATCTGATATGTTTTTCAATTGTCTTCTAACTTCAGGGTGTTTGTGTGACTCCATTGCCCAATGGTGTAGCCTACTAATCTGCAGTTTGTTGCCCTCTCCCTTTTTTTCTCAATCTTGTTGATCCACCTATTCAAACCAAAACTTATATTTTACATTCTGATGGGTGTTGAGCTTACACTTTAGCAGTCAAAGTGTGTGATCCAGATTATTTTCGGCACGAAATGAGAGCGGAGATATAATAAATAAATGCACAGAGATATCGCGGATATTCAATAATATAACAGAAATGTATCAGATATGCAACCATAAACACAGATATACAGTAATACACGGTTTCTATTAATGAAAGAAATGTACAGAGACTGTAAAATACAGAGTGAAAGACTCGCTAGAATGGTGGCAGCTTATCTCTGAGAAGAGATGTGACGGCTACTCGCATTCGCAAGAAGATGGTTACAATGAGGCTCTGAAGGCCCTTTTACAATAAATGGGAATGACAAAAGTCCTAGACATCCAAAAACCTAACCCTAGGAGGTGAAGCGCCAAAATTCATGTGGGCCCCGTTTGGGTAAGTTAGTAAATCAACTTCCCGGGGTCGTGACTTTTGCATACGATCTCCGTTTTAGGCGTATGATAGCTCGTTGGAAAGGTATCGTCGAGGAGATTCATTTTTGGGGCTCAATCATGCCTTTGGATATAATTGAGAACCTCAATCTCGAAAAACCTTCATTTAGGCCCTCAAAATGGCCCCAGAAGTTAAAACCTGCTAAAAAATAGTAAATTGTCAAAATTGTCTGAAAGTTGTTTTGAGCCAGTTGGAAAAGGTGGGTGGCCACCGATATCTACCTGGATCAATCCTCCCTCCTTAGGAAGCAATGGTCTCCATTGCGTTGAGTTCCTGGGGGAGAAGGAAAAGCGTTTGTTGAATCTGCATCTTGGTGAGTTGCTTGTCTTGTTGGAGACGTCGCACTGCTCAGTTTGCGGAAGTCTATCATGAACCCGTTGACGTTGAGGCTGTTCAACAAGTCGAGCTACATGAGAGGATGTTGTGCAGAAGGAATCTTGGCATTTTGTTGCAGCCTTGTCGACCTGCTTCTGTAGGATAGAAGGTGCTTGGGGCGACGTTGTAGTGGTTGCAATGTCCTTCTGTTCTCCTTTTGAATAGATTGTGAAGAAGCTAAATTTTGCAGTATGAGATACTACTTTGCGACACTTCTTAGGTGGAACAGTAGTGGGAACTACCTTTGGTATTCTGTAGAGATGACCCCCCAAAGTGACAATAACACTACGAGGTCGAGACTCATAAATAGCATGGCGCTTCCACATATATGGCTGGCCCAAGAGAACATCACATACATCCAGTGGGGCAACATCACATAATACCTCATCCTTGAAGGGTTGGATGCCATATGACAATCGACACTGCTGGCTGACATGAAGATATCGTCCTTGGCGAAGCCACCCGATGTTGTACGGTTGTGGGTGTGGTGTTGTTGACAATCCCAACTGTTTGACAACCTCTGCTAAGATGAGGTTCTTTTGGCTTCCTCTATCAACAATAAAATGCAGTGGGGTCCCCTTCACCCACATCTGTGAATGAAAAAGGCACTCCCCCTCTTCAGGATCTGTTGGTTCTTCTGGTTGAATTGTTGCGGTCACGACAATAGAAGTGGGGTCTGCGTCAATGATCTGTCCTTTACCATTATTCTCAGAATCAGATTTTGAATCAGGGTTTGGCTCTTTGTCTTTGATCTCGACCACCAATGACTATTTTGAGCGACATTCATCAGTGTTGTGCCAGGGGCTTTTGTGGAACTCGCACCATTTTCCGGTGTCCTTCTTTGTCTTCCCGTGACCCTTCTTTTCTTGTGTCTTGGACTGGTTTTCGGGAGACTGCTTGTTAGGGTTGTCTTTTTCATACTTTGGTTGTTGCGTATTTGCAGACCCGAATTCCCGTTTGTTCTGGTGCTTAAATTTCTGCTCAATTTTAACAGCATATCGATAAGCAACACCAAGTGATGAGATGTTCAGAAAATCCATTTCAGTTTGGATGTATCTGTGTAGAGCCCCACGGTATATCAGAACCAAATGTCGCTCGGAATATTTGATACCCAGCTTGGTGCACAAGGTATGGAAGGTATTGGTGAACTCTGGAACTGCTTGGCCCCTTTCTTGCCGCAGTGTGGTCCATCTCATGTACTAGTCCTCATAGTTGCCAACAGGGTAATACTGTTCTTTTACCACATCCACAAAAAAATCCCAAGTGGGATCGGCCCCATATATTCCAGACTCCTCTATGGAACTTTTCTCCCAGTAAGTTTCCCACCAATGTTTGACATGAGGGAGAGATTTAAGGAGTGCAAAGGTGATCTTTTCTTTGTCGGAAAAATTGTGAACAGAGAAATAATCTTCCAGCAGAGTTAACCATTTTTCTAGAGCTTCTGCATCTATCTGCCCTTCAAATACAGGAATATCAAAATTAACTTGTACCTTGAAAGGCGAGGTGCCTCCAAAGTGGCCGCTTGATGAAGATGCGCCTGATGCTATCGGCAGGCGTTGAAGGATGTGGGCAAAATTCTCCATCATTTTGTCCCTCTATCGCGTAAGAGCTTGCTCAAGCAACAGATTGATAGGATCGTCTGCTCCGTCATTTTTCTTTTTTTCCACCATTGAGGGTTTCTTGGGTGTGCGAGAGCAATTGTCTTCAAGAGAGACAAGCTCGAGACCCAAATTGCTATACTTGGACCTCGTCAGGGACATGCATTGAAAAAAACAATCAAGAGCAGTCTGCTCTGATACCACTGATCCGGATTATTTTCGGCACGAAATGAGAGCACAGATATAATAAAGAAATGCACAGAGATATCGCAGATATTCAATAATATAACAAAAATGTATCAGATATGCAACCATAAACACAGATATACAGTAATACACGGTTTCTATTAATGAAAGAAATGTACAGAGACTGTAAAATACAGAGTGAAAGACTCGCTAGAATGGTGGCAGATTATCTCTGAGAAGAGATGTGACGGCTACTCGCATTCGCAAGAAGATGGTTACAATGAGGCTTTGAAGGCCCTTTTACAATAAACGGGAATGCCAAAAGTCCTAGACATCCAAAAACCTAACCCTAGGAGGTGAAGCACCAAAAGTCATGTGGGCCCCGTTTGGGTAAGTTAGTAAATCAACTTCCTAGGGTCGTAACTTTTGCATACGATCTCTGTTTTAGGCGTATGACAGCTCGTTGGAAAGGTATCATCGAGGAGATTCATTTTGGAGGCTCAATCATGCCTTCGGCCATCATTGAGAACCTCAATCTCAAAAAACCTTCATTTAGGCCCTCAAAATGGCCCCAGAAGTTAAAACCTGCTAAAAATAGTAAATTGTCAAAATTGCCAGAAAGTTGTTTTGAGCCAGTTGGAAAAGGTGGGTGGCCACCGATATCCACTTGGATTAGTGTGAATTTCAGTGCTAACATTCTTGGTACCGTTGTCGGGGACGAAGTTCAAGATATTCCCTAGGTTGTACGACACAGATTACCACCAATTCTTGATGGTGAGAAAGGATTGGTGACAGAAAATACTGCATTTTTTCACCATGGCGACTCCACACATTTGAAGAACTTGTTGGTGATTCAAATCAGTTATAGAACTCCACTAAGGAATGAGCTCAAAGTGAAAATGGGAGGAAGACACAGGAAGTCCAGGTATCAAGATGTTAGTTTCCTTCAAGAGCTCATATTCTTTTTTATCAATTCCTTCTTGTCCTTTCCTTCATATGTCAGGAGAATCATCATTTGCTTCGTTTATTTTGATGACCATAAACCCACTACTGTTTATCCCTCTTTGAAAGAAGAAGATATGCATTCTTCTTACATAGTTGATGTTAACCCTAGTCCTTCATCTGAAACATATGAGAATAATTTTTATATTCAAATCCTTCCTGAACATGATCAACCTTGTAACCATGTGAATGATACAACAGATTCACCTCCTCCTCTAATAATAGTACCATCTTCTACCACCATTGCTGGAATTTGCAATCAGTCCACTCACTTTCAGCCTACTAATATTCAATCTAGAAAAAGAGAAAAAAATGTTTAAACCTCTCAGGATGCCATCTCACCTTAAGCCTTACCCTCTTAACTTTGTTGAGTATCTTCCTTGGTTTACTGGAGAGGATCATGTTTCAGCTGAGAAACATTTGATATCATTTGAGAACTTTGTCAATAATTTTGAAATAGTACATGAAGATATTACCATGAGGTTATTTTCCAAATCCTTGGTTAGGGATGTTGCCTTGTGGTTCAAAGGTTTGGAAGTTGATTCCTTTAGTTCGTTGGTTGAGTTATATGATGCATTTTCAAAGTATTAGGGTGAGAATAAGTCCTTTGATCAATACCTGGCTGATTTTCATACTTTGAGGAGAGGGGAGGAAGAAGCTATGTCTGTCTTCAACAGAAGGTTTTACATTGTTTATCATAACATGCCATTGGAGATCCGGATTTCGGAGACTGTTGCCATGGTATATTATGTAATAGCTCAACATTCAGATCTTTTCCTTCTCTTTAGAGAAAGGAAATATTCATCTTTAAGACACTTGTTTGAGGATGCTAAAGAAGTTGAAAAAAACATCCAGGCTTGCAAGAGGATTCGAGAGCAGGCATACTTTGAAAATATGTATGCACATGAACAACAAGAAGATTGTGAGTATATTTCATATTTGGAACAACAAGAAGAATGTGATTATATTTTAGATTTGGAATAATATTCTTCAAAGTTTTCATATTTTTCCATGGACAGGGATGCATGTTACGTTATGTTTATGATAAATTTCCAAATCGTTTTAAGCATACATTTCAGGATGGTTGTATAGATAATTATATATTCTTAGTTGATCATAATCAAGATGCTTTAAATTCTACTATACAATTATCATATAATCAATATTCTGAAAATGAAATTGTTACTCTTGGTGGTCAAGAGTTGCTTACTCAAGAACGAGAAGGTTATTTTTTTTCAAGCAAAGGAGAATGTATGTATGAGCAGTTGTCTTTTATAAATCAACATGATTCTGATTGTGGTTTTGAGGATCCAGTTGCAGTTTTATTGGAGTCATATTTTTCAGATCCTCTGAAGATTTTGGATTTCATTATGCCACTGGAATTTGTGGGTGACTATGGTTTTTTGAAGGAGTCTATATCACTGCGGTTATATTTCTGTTATTATCTATTGATCAGTGGTAGAGATGGCATTCTTTCAATCCTAAAGTTATTTGAATGGTTGTTGTGGAAATTTGCATTTACTTGAGCAAGTTGCAGATCTGGTTAGAGGTAGGATAGCATAGGAAATAAGGTCACTTCCCGAGCATTTTGTTTTTCTTCATCTTGCACAATGTGATCAAATTTGCAGTATGAGGTTTGTTTGGAGCAGGTTTATTAGTTTGCTTGAATAAGTGGTGGATTTTGGCATTGTTACAGAGGTTGATTTCATAGATTACTCCATATCCCATGGATAAGGCCATTGGAACTACATGTTCTTGGAAGCTCACAGGGAGCATGCCATCCCCTATGGAGCCAGATGTTATCACATAGATTTGTGGGGGGAATCAAAAGTCATTTTAGTCTTTTTATTTGGATCTTTTGGTTGTGTCCTTGGTCGAGTTTTAGTCATCATGACAAGGAGTGTTAGTTTTCATCAGTCACATCCTTCTAATCACCATCATCACCTTGAAATTTCAGTTCCATAAGCTGTGTGAAGTATCTCTAGTTGTTATTTTGTAATGTCCCTTTCCAAATAGGAGCTCCAAAGAGTAGGCTTAATGGTATAAACTGCCCCGTTAGACTGTAGCCAGGGCCAGAAAGGGGTAAACAAGGTTACTAGAGGTCACTCTAGTCAAAGGTGTTATGTTCGAAAAGTGACATTGAGCTAAAAATGGTTAAAAACGCTTTTAACCCAATATGAGATAAAAATAGAAAAGTCGAGATAAAATTAGAAGTCAACAACGAATTAGGGTTTTAGCAACGAATTATGTTTTTAGAAATCTATAAGAGAAGGGTCAACAACCTAATTCAGTATTATGTAAATTTTGACTTGTCATTGAGGAGAGAAGCGCATCTCAGGAGAGATAGTTTAGTGGATTCCAGGAGGAAGACACCAATGGGTTGATTTCGGTGTTGAGAGACACACCCTAGTCACCGGGAAGATAACAAGGGTCTTCCATCATTCTTCAGCAACAATTACACAGGTTCCAGAAGCAAGGGCACCCTTATCCAGGGTGAGGCTATAACTTTTGAGGAGGTTCAGTGGATCAACTTGTCCCATCTAGAGAGAGTTCAAATATTTCCCTCCAACCCAATTGAGAGGAAGGCAAGATGCATCTTTCTCCTGGTTCCTCGTCATATTCCGATGGAGGAATCATCTGGGGGGAATTTTCCATACTTGGGAGTGCATCGCTTTTGGCGAACACATTCGAGATTCCCGAGAGATCATAAGATCATATCCAGGGAAACCCTTCCGACCCATTTCACAAAAGGCCTAGGCGATCATTTTGAGACACATCTTAGTCGATTCCAACGGTGGAATCACTAGGGCACAATTTTCCAGTGAGAGAGGGGCGCATTCCCCAGGGGGATCCATCTGGGGTCTAGATACACTAGCAGAGGGGGAAGTCAGTCACCAGGACTGAGATCTAGAGAAGGGTGCATCATTTGGGATAGTTTCTAGGCCATTCTGAGAGGTTTAGCCACTAGGGCGAACTTTTTGGACATACAACAGTTACCGTGTGAGCTGTCATAGTTCTGGCTCATCATCTGATCCTGCAGTGCTCATCTATTATCGAGTATTATCATTTAGTTTGATTATTGTATTCCATCTAAGATACTTTTGTCATTTCATCTAGTCGAGTGATTCATTTTATTCATCCACATTCGAAATTTTTACTCTGCAGAGATATCATAATATAAACTTTGCATTCTTTTGTCGCATTTGTTATTTGTATGGTCATTCATATGTTGTAAAAAATTAATCCCACACACACATTATCAGTGTTTACTAGACTAGCCAAGTCAGTAACATTGCAGTGGTACCAGAGCTTTAGTCCTTCCATCCTGTGACTAAAGATGATGAGTGCAACAGAAGACCCAGAGGGTCATGAGCACATAGGTGACGAATATGTCACTTACAACATGCACAAGGAAAGAAGGCCTAGGCATGAATTTCCTCCTTTCCCTCCCAGCTCAGAGGAAGAGGAAGAGGCGCACAGGGAAGAAGAGAGAAGGGCAGAGTGTGAGGTTGAGCGCGAGGTAGAGAGGATGCTAGGAGACACATATGAGCGACTAGAGGGCAGTGGTAAGGCCCCCATGGAGCCAGAGGAAGCCTTCATGCAGGTTATCAGTTATATGGTAGCTAGTCAGTGGGCCATGACTCAGTCCTTGACACAGGTGGCTGATAGATTGGCTATAGTGGGAACCCTGAGCACACAAGCCCCACATGAAGCACAGGGGAACTCGGGGGTAGGTAGTAGACCCCAGTCTCCTACTCGCACATACACCTCTTTGAGTAGGATTCCTAGACCTTTGTTTCCCAGTTTCCAGAGGGAACCCCCGGTAGCAGCAAAACTTTCGATAACACAAAGTTCGCCCACTCATGTAGAGGACATTGCAAAGTACAGGAGGGAGTATGTAGCATTGGGCCATGACTTCCATCAGGACATGACCCTAATCAAATATTGTGGAATTAGAATCAGGAACTGCCACAGAGAGGAGGACCATAGCAACAGCATGGGCATAACATTGATTTCATCCAAAAAGTTGGTAAACTCACCATACCTTCTTTCGACGGATCGTCCAAATGCACCGCCAGAGCTTGGGTATAGAAGCTAGAGACATACTACAAGCTCAAACAAATGACTGAGACAGAGGCCATCAATTTCTCTACCTTACACTTGGAGGGTGAGGCACACGAGTGGTGGCATCATGGATTGGTGACATTGGGTCACAGTCACATCACCTCCTATAGTGAGTTCACAGAGAGACTCATGGACAGGTTTGACAGGAGGGATCCTGAGATCCACTTTAGGGATCTATCCCAGTTGAGACAAAATGGCACATCAGAGGTGTTCATCACAGAGTTTCAACGGGTAGTCGTGGCAGTGACAGATGTATCAGAGCCCAGGTTGATCATGTTATTCATAGAGGGACTCATAGAGCCTTTGAGAGGATGGGTGAAGGCATACAAGCCTCACACCTTGCAGGATGCCATCCTACACACTCAATATTTGGCAAACTCAGTGCCAAAGACTAAACCATTTTCTAAACCCTTCGTACCGCAGAAGGATCGAGACAGGAAGCCATTCCAGAGAAAATGAAAGGGCAAGGAGAAGTTGGATGATGAGACGAGGTGAGAGCTTATGAGGAAGAATCTTTGGTTCAACTGCAAAGACCCTTGGGTCCCGAGACACAAGTGGATGGGCAAGGGAGAGATTCATTATATTGAGGTGGAAACAGATAGTGTGGACAGTGAGGAAGAGGAGCAGGAATTTGGATCCACTAGCTCAAAGGAGGAGTCAACATAGGCAGAGGAGCAGCTTCCCCATAGACCACCGACACCGGCAGGAGCCCACCCATCGGTAGTTCCATAACCTCCTGAGAAGGATAATAGATGGAAACCAACAAAGGGAGGATTCATAGCGACCCTTTCTGGTGTTCCCAGGTATGATACCCTCTGGATCAGAGGAACTATTCAGGGGCAACAGGAAATCACCCTGATAGATGGTGGGGCCACCCACAACTTCATTGACACTTCATTGGTATCAATAAGGGCACTTTAGACAGAGGAGTTTGAGGGGTTTGATGTTGCAGTAGCAGAAGGCCACACGATGGAGTGTCTAGACCGAGTTCCATACTTGGAGATAAATTTAGGCAACTACATAGTGAGAGACACATTTTATGTGGTTGACCTATATGACACAGATGTGGTGTTGGGATTTCAGTGGATGATCACCTTGGGAAACATCACCACCAATTACCAAACCTTGGATATGGGGTTCAGAGACCGTGACGGGAAGAAGGTTGTTCTGAGAGGTATGTCGACAGGAGCACCAAGGACAATTTCAGCCAAGAGGATGGAGAGGATATTCATACATGGGGAGGTAGCATATTCCACAAAGTGCTTGATCACTACGCGGAATGATTCAGAAGGTCGACAACAGTATCATACAGAGATCAGGAATTTGTTGAGACGACATCAGCACGTTTTTGGGTCAATTCCACCTGGGAGACCACCTAACAGAGGGTTTGAGCACACCATTGAGTTGGAGGAGGGGGGGAAACCTATTATCACACCCCCTATCGTCATCCTAGGAGGTTCAAGGATGAGATAGAGAAAGAAATCAAGGAATTACTAACGATGGGACACATTAGACTGAGCAACAGTCCATTCGCCTCTTCAGTTGTCTTAGTTCTGAAGAAGGATGGCACCATGAGGATGTGCATTGATTACTGGGCCTTGAACAAGAAAACCATTAAGAACCAATATCCTATCCCACACATTGAGGAGTTGATGGATGAACTGCATGGGGCATTTTTCTTCTCAAATATTGATATATGCTTCGGGTATCATCAGATCAGAATCCGAGAGCAGGACATAGAGAAGATGACATTTCGATGTCACTTTGGACATTTTGAGTTCATGGTTATTCCATTTGGGATAACCAATGCCCCAGCTACATTCCAGTCTTGCATGAACCACATATTTAGGGATCAGTTGAGGAAATCAGTCTTGGTTTTCTTCGACAACATCTTGGTTTACAACAAGACATGGCAGGATCATATGAGGCACTTGGATGAGGTATTGAGCATCATGGAGGCGCATTTATTATATGCCAAAGAGTCCAAGTGTGAGTTCGGTATGACAGAGCTACTTTACTTGGGCCACATCATCAGTGAACAGGGGGTACATGTGCACCATGAGAAGATTAGGGCCATTCTGGATTGGCCAATGCCCAGGAATGTGACAGAGCTAAGGATTTTCTTCGGGCTGTGTAGCTATTACATGTGTTTTGTCCATGGTTTTTCTCAGCTTGGAGCACCACTGACGGATCTTACCAAGCATGGGGATTTCATCTGGACCGAGGAGTCACAAAAATCCTTTGATCACATGAAGGAAATCATGGGCACTTGTCCAGTGTTAGCATTACCAAACTTCACCTTTCCATTTGTACTAGAGTGTGACACATCCTGCGAGGGTATCTAGGCAGTTTTGATGCAGGGAGGACACCCCGTTGTATTAGAGAGCAGGAATATCATTCAGCCTGAGAGTTTGTACTCCATTTATGACAAGGAAATGCTGGCAATCACGCATGCCTTGACCAAATTCAGACAATATTTGGTGGGCAGCAAATTCGTGGTCAAGACAAATCACAACAGCTTGAAGTATTTCCTTGAGCAGAAGGACCTCAGTGAGTGCCAACAGAAATGGGTGACGAAGGTATAGGCATTCGACTTCGACATAGAGTATGTCAAGGGGAAGAAGAACATTGTGGCCGATGCACTATTGAGGAGACCTGTGGCATGTTCTTTGATGGAGATTTCATGAGATTGGAAATCCCACTTGTTAGTAGAATATTCCAAGAACAAGTTCACTTGTGAGGCTATGGATGGGAAGATATAGGATGATAGGTATAGGTCATTGACGATGTCATATTATACAAGGAAAAATTTTACTTGGTGCCAGATTCAGGGCTCAAGAAGAAAATCCTCACAACAGTTCATGATTCACCACTAGCAGGCCATTAGGGGTTTTTCAAAACCTACAGACAAATCAGGGAGAGGTTCTCATGGAAGGGCATCAAACAAGACATTATGAGACACATCAGTGAGTGTGTGACTTGCCAGCAGAACAAGTCAGAGCATACTCTTCCAGTAGGGCTACTTCATCCACTCCCCATTCCATAGCAGAAATGGGAAAGTATATCAATGTACTTCATCACATGCCTACCCAAGTTCGAGGATAAGGACTATATCTATGTATTGGTCGACAAATTGACTAAGTTTTCTCACTTCTATTCCATACCAACAGAGTAAAGCACAGTTCAGGTAGTCGATCTATTCTTCAGGGAGGTCTTCAGACTTCATAGGTTGTCGAGGAACATCATCAATGACAGGGACAGTCAGTTCATTGGGACATTCTAGAGAGAGTTGTTTAGGTTGGTGGGGACAGAGTTGACACCCAGCACCAACTATCACCCTCAGACAGATGGGCAGACCGAGATCGTCAACAAGTGGGTTGATGGGTATTTGAGGAACTATGTAGGTGGACAACAAAGAACATGGGTCAAGTGGCTACATTTAGGAGAGCATTGCTACAACACCACTTTCCACATCTCCATTGGTATGACACCCTTCCGAGCATTGTACGGATATGATTCTACCACTTTGGTAGACTTGGTTTTCAGGGAGAGCAGAGCTCCTAAGGCCAAGGATTGGATCTTAGAGAGTCAAGAGATTCTCAAGTTGTTGAAAGAGAACCTGCAGACGACACATAACCGACAGAAGATGAGTGCGAACAGGCACAGGTTAGAGCACAACTTTGAGGTTGGGGATTTGGTTTTCTTGAGACTCCAACTTTACAGACAATCATCTCTAAAGAAGAATGGGGTTGAGAGGCTCAAGCCCAGATTTTATGGCCCTTACAGGATCATGCGCCGAGTAGGCGAGGTTGCTTATGAGCTAGAGCTTCTAAAGGGGAGAAATATCCATAATGTGTTCCACATATCTTGCCTCAAAAAGGCAGTGGAACAATTCATTAGCACATCATAGGAGCTTCCCCCATTGGACGAGGAGGGACAATTGAATTTGGTTCCGGAGGAGGTATTGGATTTCCAAGAGCGAAATTTGAGGAGCAGGGTCTTCAAAGAATGTTAGATCAGATGGAGAGGGCTTCCAATAGAGGATGCTACTTGGGAGATCGAGCAGGTGTTGCAGCACCTTGGATTGGCATTGCTTGAGGACAAGCAATTTCAGGAAGGGACGAATGTAATGTCCCTTTCCAAATAGGAGCTTCAAAGAGGAGGCTTAATGGTCTAAACATCCCCGTTAGAACTTAGACTATAGCCAGGGCCAGAAAGGGGTAAATAGGGCTACTAGAGGTCACTCCAGACAAAGGTGTTATGTTCGGAAAGTGACATTGAGTTAAAAATGGTTAAAAGTGTTTTTAAGCCAATATGAGCTAAAATAAAACAAGCAAGCTAAAATAGAACAAGCGAGCTAAAATTAGAAGTCAACAACGAATTAGGGTTTCAGCAGTGAATTAGGGTTTTGGAAAGATATAAGAGAAGGGTTTCATCAGTGATCTGACGAAGGAATCATCCAGGGCTCATTTTCCAAACTTGGGAGTGCGACACTTTTGGCGGAAACATTCAGGGTTCCCGAGCGATCATCAGATAATATCTAGGTAAACCCTTTCGACCCATTTCACAGTAGGCCTAGGCGATCATTTTGAGACACATCTCAGCCGATTTCGATGGTGGACTCACTAGGGCGCATTTTTCCAGTGAAAGAGGGGCTCATTCCCTAGGGGGATCCATCTGGGGTCCATATACACCATCAGAGGGGTCATTCAGTCACCAGGACTGAGAGCTAGAGAAGGGTGCATCATTTGGGACAGTTTCCATGCCAGTCTGAGAGGTTTAGCCACCAGAGAAAACTTTCTAAACTTACAGTAGTTACCATGCAAGCTGCTATAGTTCCAGTCATAGTTTCAGCTCATCATTTGATCCCACAGTGCTCATCTATTATCGGGTATTATCATTTAGTTTTCTTATTGTATTCTGAATAAGATACTTTTGTCATTTGATCTAGCCGAGCGATTCATTTTATTCAGCCGCATTCGACATTTGTACTCCGCAAAGATATCACAATATAAACTTTGCAGTCTTTTGTCGCATTTGTTATTTGTATGATCATTTATATGATGTAAACAATTAATCCTACACACACATTATCAACGTTTCCTAGACTATCCAAGTTGGGAACATTACATATTTTACCCATTCATGCTGCCAAATCAGTTTGTGGTTTGGCACTGCGAACTCTACTATGAACTGGTTGCAGAGGATAGTTGGTGGTTAGACCACTTGTAGGCGTCCTTGTGCAAATATGAAGGTATCAACATTCATCTCCAGGTTACAAGATACTTTATGAACTTTTCCACCTTTCTTTAAGGTCTGGAAAGGGTCGAGTGGTTGTTTCTCTTTGTGGCACTGTGAAATGATGATTGGCGCTGCGAACTGTCTTGGATGAGGGTTGGAGGTTAGATAGCTTGCATGGATCTGAGTGAATATATGAAATTCCCAGCATCAACCTCATAGCCATCAGGTACTCCATGAGATTTTTTGTCTTGTTTGGAGGTCAGGAAAGGAGTGTGTCCGCTTGTTTTCTCCTGGCATTGTGAACTATCACAAGCATTGCGAACTTCGTTGCAAACTCATTTCCTGTAGCAAACGCGTCTAAATATTTGATCATAAATCCAAAATGGTGATGTGGGTTTCTCTGAATTTTTCTATGGAGGATCATGATACTGTCATTGACTTTCTATCCAAATTCCAGCCTGGCCCAGTTTGTAATTCGAGAGATATAATTAAAACACTAGTGCACTGCCAATTGTCGTTGCAAACTCTCTGTTTTGCATAGTTGTTGGATATTCGCCTTGTTGGGAGGTTTCCACCTATCAAGGAGGGTTCATATGACTTATCAGAGGTCAGTTAGATGCTAAGGGAAACTTGTACCTAATTTTTAGCTCCATTAAATACCTCATGCAGTGAGTTGGAAACAATTTATTAATGACTTCCAACGATTTCCTGAAAATTAACAGTTTGTTGGATTTTTTTCTCTTTGACTGTTTCCACCTATCTCCAAGGCCTAGAATCCAATGAAAGAGATGGGATTCGACCTCCTAAGGATATTTTGATTCTATTTTATATTTAATGAAGGAGGGAGCTCTTGGATAAGGGTTGGATTCATGAGCCAAGAGAGGCTAGAGAGAGTAGGAGTAGGCAGTTTCCCTGTGTGTGTTCATTTGTAATCCTGAGGGCATTTTATCATGTAAATATTCCCGACATTGAATATTCATAAGATTTGTTACATCAGATTGTGTTCTCTTTGTTATTCATCTTCATTTCTATCTTTCTTAAATGAATTGTAGCTTTTGAGGATCAATGGTTGTATTTGATTTATAGATTCTTGAGCAGCAAAGGGTTTGTTGTGATTGCCTATAACTCATTGTGTTTATTCAAGTAGATTTCTAATCCGATTTGTAGAGAGGATATTTGTTTAATGGATGATATACTTTATGTTCACTTATCCTTTCTTCCATATGCCATCTTATATTAATTTTTCTGATATGCTTTTCAATTTCCTTCTAACTCCAGGGTGTTTGTGTGACTCCATTTCCCAATGGTGTAGCCTATTGATCTGCAGTTTGTTTCCCTCTCCCTTTCTTTCTCAATCCTTTTGATCCACCTATTCAAACCAAAAATTATCTTTTACATTATGATGGGTGTTGAGCTTACACTTTAGTAGTCAAAGTGTGACTTTCAATGCTAACAGTTGGTCTTGTTGTGTTTTCCATGTTATTTTCCCATAGGTTAATTCACTTGTTAGTTTGATGATGCAAGATTAATCAACCTCCTATCATGGCGAGCCAAAACCCCATAAGAACAAAGGGATATGTTTCTTTATACTCAGCCTCCATGCCTGAAACATCATCTCGCTCGACCGAGGCCTTTGTGATAGACAATATCCCCCACATTGGTGAAGACCATAGTCCCACATACAAGGAGATCTACAAAATTTTCAATTCGGTTGATTTTCCTGCAGAAGACGAGAGCATGGAAATATACTAGAACATCCAAAAAAGCGACATTCATCTAGTTGTTTCCTAGCCAAATCGTTTTCCCTACAATGAGGCCACACAATGGTGCTTCAAGCAATTCAACGAAAACATCGCAACCATCATGAGAAAACAAGGGAAGCGTGTGGCCTCCCTAAGGCTTGAAGATATCAGTTTGAGATACCATCTACCCACTCCCACCTGTGCTCTCAATGAGCCATTCTTGAAATGTTTTTCCCAAGGTAACAAAGGACCAGTAAAGCTAATGAAATATTTGTGGGATGATGAGGACGAGACCCTCAAAAAATGACAAAAGTTGATTCCCATCCACAAGCTCAAGGCACCGTATAAAGTGTTAGTAGCCATGTTATGTCGACTTTATGGTGAAGGGAAAAGAACACGCTTCCAAACTGATTCGCTACCACTAGTCCATACCATTTTCAAAACAAGACAAGTGTCCAACTCGACAAACATTTTGGCCTTCAACATCTATCTCCATATGAAGAACATCCCAAGTATGAAAAATATTTTTCTTTTACATTTAAGCCTACGTAATTGATGCTATATGTTCCTCTGTGCAATTTCCTGACCTTGGGTGGAACTGGGACCAAAACCAACCCCCTATTCATGTGTACTTCTCTCAGCTCTAGAGAATTAATTACAAGAGATATTTGTATGACATTTGTAATTGGTTCATTTCCCATCTACACTCTAATCGTTTTGGTTTTCCAAGACATGTGATTTCATTTGAAGCTAGGAATGGGATGAAGGGGATAGCTGACTAGTTCCTATGTAAATACTATTCATATATTAGGGTGTATGGCACCATTGGAGCCCCACACCTTTTACCCTACTTTGTCCTAGGCCATATGTTGATGAGAGAGATTGCTTACCAAACCATGGGGAAAAGGTTCACCTCACTGCTCCTAATTAGCAACAAAAATATCTGACTTGTTTTCCCAATCCACATAGGGAATTACACCATTTCCAACAACCGTCGTGCAAGAAAGGAGGAAATACCCTACAAGAGATACACCTATGCCTAGCGGAGCCTAAAGGCCATGACCACATGAGCTTGCATGCAACCATGTCAGATCTATTGGTCTCACCCACTCTAACATCCATGTAGTTGATTTTGAAGAAGATAGATTTAAAGGAATACTATGGTATGAAGAATCCCTACAGAAGTTACCCAATGATGTTGTCAGCCAGGAGCTTGAATCTGAACAAGAGGAAATGAAGAGAGTGACAATTGACCAGTTCCAGATATTGCTCCAACATGAACAAGTCGATAACAACATTAAAGAGCAAGTAAAAGCTAGAAAAGAGAAAAAGTTGGAACAAAAGAGACTCCAGGATGAGGAGGAATATCAAAGAAGGCAGGCCAAGGAGGAAATAATCAGAAAAGAAAATGAAGTTAAGGCAGAGCATGCTACACTTCAAATGAATAAAGCTAAAGAAGCCAAGGAAAATAAATTGGTTGATGAGGCAGACGCCAAGAGATTGGTCGATGAAGTTGAAGGTAAACAGACAAGTGAAGAAGTCGATGCTAAGAAAAAGGTAGATGAGTTGTTGAAACAACAACAGTTGTAGGATTTGAGTCAGAACCCAAGCACTCCATCAACACCCAATTTGGGTATTGTGAACATGCCACCTCAAGACTAAACTCCTCTCAATGTTATTTCAGTGGATTCTTCTTTTTCTTCTCAAGCCTTGAATTTTGAGGGCACTGTGGTGGCCATTGAAGACTACTATTATGATAGTAAAATGAGGAGTATTGAGAAGATATCGAATAAAAGAAAAATAGGAGAATACACCAGATCCAAGTCATCTGCAGAGAGAATATTAGAATGGAAGGCAAGGTCTGATCTTGAAGAGAATGTTTTTCATGCAGCCTCTGCACTCCATGCTTTTGTCAGACTAAATTCCTTGTTCATCCTTGAAGTAGCCATTTCCCTAAACACTACCAAACCTAGGGTGATAAAGCTGGAGATAGAGTTAAGAGATGTGAAATTGTAACACCCTGTTTCCCCCAGTTTGTAAATATAACTATATTGGCCAAGAGACTATGGAAAACTCAATATGTGTGAATGTTTGATTTAATGGACCTTGGTATAAAAGGTCAATGAATGTAAATTATGATATTTACTAGAAAATGGATAAGTGTTGCATGACTGCTAGAAAGGGGGTGTAGTAAGAGATACCATGAATGTTATGAAAAGAGATGGTGAAGGGGACCAAGAATGGTTGCATTAACCTCCACCAAACCAGTACCTTATTGGATTTAATTGTTCAGGACCAGAACAATTCTCTGACCCATAAATGAATTATAGTCAGGATGGTAGGTGGGACGACCTCCTCAAGATTTAACGAGGGGATGGGGCAGAGAACCCATCTGCAAGGATTTCAGACCTGACCATGGACTGGGGATTGGAGCCACACAAAATCTTGCTGAGGAAGGAAAGAAAGGAAGGTTTGGTGGGCAGAGAGAAGGCCCTGCGAAGAGTGCAGAGATGAGAGGCTAAGCTCTCAGGTTCAAGGAAGAACTAAGGAATGAGCGTTCTGGTCGCAAGGATATGGATAGAAGGTTATGATACAAGCTGATAAACGAGGTTGGTCCTCCTTGCTTGGTATTGTGTAAACCATTTCCAAGATCCCACGGGAGGAGGAGAGTAACCTCTGTCCCTACTATCGCTGAGTCAGAGGAAGAGATTATGTATCAGAGCATCGTGGTCTAGCTCGGGGTGGCTAGTGGTAAATTTGTTACCAGTGACTAAGCCTACGGTTGGGTGGAAACGGGCACCCCTTTCAACAGTCGCTTCACATTATCTGGTTCTGATAAGTATTTTCCTTATTTTATGTATTAAACTGGAATAATGGATGAATGCATGAGTTTATGTATACATGTGTATTTATAAATGGTTTATGCATGGAATGGTTGTGATATGTGTATGCATTTATCTCCTTGTGAACCTATGATTATGATTGATAATCTGTATGCCTAAGCCTAGCTCCTGAGGCTTCTTAGGATGTAATCTTGTAAGACGGCCAAGACAAAGATATCATGTCGATCTAAACCTGTTCATCTGAAGAGGATACCTCTCTTAGATTCCTTGTTGTGCGGTCGAGACTCCAGGCCCAAGTCCTTAACCATTTCATGATAAAGCTCAGCAAGGATAGCGAAGTTCAAGCCTTGAAAGGGGAGGTCTCTTCATTTGGAAGATGAACGGATGAGATCCGTCTAAGAGAACCCATATGACCAATACCCAGGAACCTTAGGATAATCCTAAGGTAGCTATATCCTCTTGGCTTCAGAGCTCCGGAAGTTCGGGACTTCAGAGTATGACGAACCTTACCAGCCTTGTACTAGCCGAAGGTAACCAGAAGAATTGGCTCCCTGTAAGGTTGACCAGTGTTAGGCAGTTCTCCAGGTGGTTAGGTGAACCCATCTTACCAACTAAACTAGGATCTGAAACCTCGAATACCGAAGCCGCGAAGAACCCAGAACCATAGATCGAGGGATCCTCCGGGTTCTTTCCCAGCCGTTGATATACCAGGGATGCGTGGCACTAGCCCCTTTAGTTAGAAGATTGGGCATTTCGAAAGATAAGAGGAGTTTTCATCGCAGCACTCCCGAATGTCGAATCCCCAAGGTAACCAGAGTCATAGATCTATAAACCTACGTGGTTGGATCTCGACCGTGAGATCTGAGGAATGTTAGAAGTTTGTTAGTTTGGGGTGACGTGGTGCGGTGATGTCATCTAGGGTGATGTGGACCCCAACTTGATGTGTCGTGTGTCACCCGTATTCGTGTGTATCACGTACCCTATAAACCCATTGGAACATAACACATGTCACCCTGACCCCTCCTACATGTCAGTTCTTGGTACGTGTCTTCCTAGCCAATGTGGTTGGTGAAGGGACCAGGAGTCTGGGACTTCGGGACTCCGGAGGATCTAGGTTGTAGTACAGTAGAGAGACCGAACGGTCCAAAGGTTGGCACCACGCAATGATATTACGAGACTTCAGAAGTTCGGAACTTCGGGTGGTCTCATGCGTAGATAGTAAAGAGGCATGAAGCATCGGAGCGTCGAAACGTCGAATTCCTCCACACCTGATATAGGAGAAAGAGAGTAAGTCCAGTACTGGGATCAGAAAGTGAATGGTATTCCATCATGGAGGAAGGAACTTGGAAATAACATGTGTGAGGTGGATCCACATGGGCACCACGTGGCCCTCAACCAATGAACGCCCAAGGAACTTTGGAGAGATATATATGTTGGTTTTGGGCTCAATTTTGAGCATGGAGACCATGGTTGGAAGACTCTGATCGAGCAGAGTGTGGTAGAAACCTCGAATGAAGGGTTTGATCACTTAAGGAGAATGAAATTTTGAGGCCCCATCCCTAGGAAAGCCACTCAGGGGTCGGGTGTGTTACAAATTGGTATCAGAGCATGGTTACAACACTTGGCCTACTTGGGCTCATGGACAAGTTGCGTAAAAACCATATTTAAATATATTTAAGGGTGACTCCCTACCTTACCTCTTTCCTAAAGAGTCGGGTTAAACTTTTACTGAAGAAAATAATGAAACCTTATTCTTCATGTGTGTATTTAAGAAATGTGAACTGTGTGTTGGTCGTAAACTAATAGAATTTTGGCTAATAGTCAGTGTTTTGTCAGCACTCAAGCAGTCAATGAATTGTGTGGAAACTACAAGCATAAATGATGGTGACGCACCATGAAGTGGTGGATGTCTCCCACAATAGAGACAAAGAGTCTGGCAAAAGGAGGGTGGTCGAGACCCCTCCGGGTCTGGCTAAAAATCTAAGGAGCCTCATGGCCGAATTACAAAGATGCAAGGCCAACAACGAGAGATTGATAAAGGATCAAGAAAAACAAATGGAAATTAATGCATTCTTGTTGCAAAGATTATCCAATATAAAGAGGCAGTTGCAGCATGGACCTACAACCAGTCATGTCGACCGACGACATACGAAGAGAAGTCAAATCCCACATGAGATACGAAGATGTAGTCCCATGAGTGGCCACACTAGGAGGAGTACCTCAAGGAAGGTCTAACCTGGAGACAAGGGACACTCATCGGGAGAGTCCTCTGGAAAGGAAACTGGCAACTCCGAGGGATCTTATAGTAGAAAAACTAGCTCACATTCTCAAAGGAAAGGAAATAAGCGAAATCATTCCAAAATCCATGACCCTAAAGAGTTCAAGAAAGCTAAACCATCCTCTTTCAATGGAGAGATTGAGAAAGGGGAAGAGGTAGAAGGTTGGTTGCTTGGTTTAAAGAAGTACTTTAGAGTCCATGACTACTCTGAAAACTTGAAGGCTCGAATAACCATCTTCAACCTAAGTGGAAAGGATTCCATTTGGTGGGAAGACCTTAAGAATGTGAAAGGAATCCATGAAGAGGAATTATCATGGAAATAGTTTGAGAAACACTTCAAGAAGAAGTATCTATCAAAGAAATACTTTGATGGGAAGACTAAGGAGTTCTATGAACTCAAGTTGGGACAACTCATCATAGAGGAATATGTCAATAAATTCCTTGAGATGTTGAGGTATGTACACTACATAAAGGATGAAAAGGTAAAAGTGAAACGATTTATTAGTGGGTTACCTCAAACCTACCAGAACAAGATTGATTTTGACGAGCCAAAGACCTTAGAAGACACTATCTGGAAGACAAGGTATTGTTATGAACATCTTGGGAGTCAGACAAAACCTCACGAGGATTGGAAGAAGAAGAGTGGTTTGGGATTCAATAAAAAGGGGTTCAAATCCTCAAGATTTAAGAACTATAGGAAGGACTCTAGATTAAGCCTTCCTACTAGAAGTGTATATCAACACAATTTCCCCTCCCATAGTGGAAATAAACCTTTTGGAGCAACCCCAGGAAAGACTGATAACCCAAAGAAGGAACGAGAAGAACATTTACTGAGGGATTGTCCACACAGACATCATAATAGTAGGAGAATCTACAACATCCAAGAAGCTACCATGGTCAATGATGTGGCTAGGAGCATGCCACAGATTTATGTAGTCGTGGATAATAAACAAGTCGACCACCAAGCTTCAGTGGTGGAGATGGAAGGTGTGATTTCCAACCATTTGGTTTCTATTTTAATTGACCCTGGTTCTAATTTGAGTTATGTGGCCCCTCAGACTATTGATGAGTGTAAATTGCAACTAGTTAGACATGTTAAGCTTTGATTGGTACAACTAGCCACTAGAACCAAAAGAAGAGTAGCAGAGGTCATACCAGCTTGCTAATTCATTATGTATGGATTGCCCACCCAAGCTAGCCTTAACATACTTCCCCTAGGATCTTATGACCTGTTGATTGGTATGGACTGGCTAGCTTCTTATAAAACTAAGTTGGACTGTTACCACAAAACCTTAGAATGTGTAAATGAAGAAGGGAAAAAGATAACCCTCCAAGGGATTCAGAAGACTATCTCAGTGAGACAAATATCAACCCTTCAAATGAAAAAGTATTACAGGAAGGGATTTTCTCTATATGCAATACAGGTGTTGGAATCTGTTGAGCATGACAAACCAAACCTAGAGGACCACCCCATATTAAGAGAGTATAGAGACATGTTTCTAGAAGAGGTATTGGGTCTACCTCTGAGAAGAGATATTGACTTCTCTATAGAACTTGCACCAGGAGCAGTGCCAGTGTCTAGGACACCCTATAGGATGAGTACACCCAAACTAGTTGAGCTCTATAGCTAAAGGAAATGATGGAGAAAGGCTACATCCAGCCCAGTGTGTCTCCATGGGGGAGCACCAATCTTGTTTGTGAAGAAGAAATATGGCACACTCTGACTGTGCATAGATTATAGACAACTCAATAAGACAACCATAAAGAACAAGTACCCCTTGTTGATTTTTCAATAATCTAGGTTAAGCATGTAGTTCATTTCAATTTGCATTTGTCTTAACCATAAACAAGAATGTTGCAGCAACCAAGATCACAAGAAGAAACACCATGCACAAGAACACAAGAAGTATCATGGGAAACCCTTCTCAACAAGGGAAGAAAACCCAACCAAATCCTTTTCTATATTATTCAAGAGAAATACCTTCACCACCAATAAGACTTAGCACACAAGAGGGTTCTCAAACCCTAGAAGACTAGCGCCCAAGACAGGTGTGCACTTTTCCCAAGTAGATGTACTTGGTGAAATTTCCAAACTTGTGTGAAGGATATGATTCCACAATGGGGAATCTTCCTTTACTTATATTAGACTTGTCATATCAACAGAAGTGTCTATTGGCACAACAGGTCCGACCTCTCTACGTCACATTATAATTAATATTAACCAAATTAATTATCTTTTAAATTTGTTACTAATCATATTAAGGTGGGGCCGACCTGTACCCTTTACATTACAATTAGGGTTACAGGCGGGTTTGACTCTTGAACAATATAGCAAGGGCTCTGATACACCCACTAGTGCTCATCCACTAGGGGCACATCCATAGGGATGTCCATATCTCTTGCTCACTGCATTACACAGAGGAACCATATCTTCACACGTTCACTTGTGTTTGTCCACGGGAACGTCCACTCAATAGATCTTCTTTTCCACTCCATCACACATCAGAGTCATCTAGATTTTCTTATCAACTTTGTTGCTCAGAGGAGGCCAAAAAATCATCTTCATTTCTGTTCTCATGATGATTCACCCAACAATTTGGGGTTTCACACGTTCACCTTGTGCTCACGCACAAGCATGTCTAACTCAGCAGATCGCCTTTCCCACAGGATAATCATCTGGAGTTCTTCTCAACTCTCTGAATGGAGGAGATCATCTCTATGTTCCAGATCTATCTCAGATAGGAACCACATACCCTTCTTAGGGGATTTCTCTCAGGTTTGTAAACTGGAGAAAGTCTCACATAGCTGCAATGATCCACATCTCACAGGTTTGTAAGTTCGAGAATGTCTCACATAGCTGCAATCATCAACACTCCCTCTCAGCTAGGGATGCATTTTCCACCAGGCCAAGTCTCTCACAGAAATACTCGAACTTGGTCTTGGCAAGTGGTTTGTTGAAGATATATGCAATATGTTCATGAGTAGAAAGGTATCGCACATGAACTGTCTTCTTCTGCACCATGTCTCTGATATAGTGATACTTGATTTCAATGTGTTTCGATATGTCATGAAACATTGGGTTCTCAGAGAGCTTTACAGAGCTCTAGTTATCACAGTGAATAGTAGTAGGATCCATCTCATGATCGAATAAGTCAGTTAAAAGTTTTCGAAGTCATACTGCTTCACGAACTTCCACACTCAGTGTTATGTACTCTGCCTCTACGGTGCTTAAATCCATAGAGCTTTGTTTTCTGCTACACCAAGAAACCATGGTTGATCCTAAGGTGAAGCAACAACCGGAGGTGCTCTTTCTGTCTACTACACTTCCTCCCTAATCTGCATCGGCATATCCTTGCAATATCAAGTCCACATTGGATGCATATCTCATGCCATAACCAAATGTGCCTTGTAAATATCTCAATACATGTTTTGCAGTTATCCAGTGTGTATGTTTTGGTTGGCTCATAAACTGGCTAAGAACATTTACTGCATAGCAAATGTCTGGTCTGGTGTTAACCAGATACATCAAATATCCAATCAACTATTGGTATAAGTGTGGATATATATCTCCTGAATCAGTGTCACTCATTTTCTTTAAATCCATTACCATTGGGGTAGGCATGGATTTGCATTTTGTCATGCTGAACTTTTTTTAGTATCTCCATAGTATATTTTCCTTGACTTAGGAAAATCTCATCTGTTCTCTGCCATACTTATAGTGCTAAGAAATAAGTCATCAAGACCAAATATTATCCAGGTGGATATCGGTGGCCACCCACCTTTTCCGACTGGCTCAAAACAGTTTTCTGACAAATTTGGCAATTTACTATTTTTAGCAGTTTTTAACTTCCGGGGCCATTTCGAGGGTCCAAATGAAGGTTTTTTGAGATTGAGGTTTTCAATGATAGTTGAAGGAATTATTGAGCCCCCAAAATGAATCTCCTCGATGATACCTTTCCAATGAGCTATCATACGCCTAAAACAGAGATCGTATGCAAAAGTTACGACCATGGGAAGTTGATGTACTAACTTACCCAAACGGGGCCCACATGACTTTTGGCGCTTCATCTCCTAGGGTTAGGTTTTTTGATGTCTAGGAATTTTGGCATTCCTGTTTATTGTAAAAAGGCCTTCAAAGCCTCATTGTAATCATCTTCTTGCGAATGCGAGTAGCCGTCACATCTCTTCTCAGAGATAAGCTACCACCATTCTATCGAGTCTTTCACTCTGTATTTTACAGTCTCTGTACATTTATTTCATTAACAGAAATCGTGTATTACTGTATATATGTGTTTGTGGTTGAATCTATGATATATTTATGTTATATTATTGAATATCTGTGATATCTCTGTGCATTTATTTATTATATCTCCGATCTCATTTCGTGCCGAAAATAATCCAGATCAGTGGTATCAGAGCAGGTTGTTCTTGGTCGTTTTTTTCAGTGCATGTCCCCGACAAGATCTGAGTATAGAAAGTTGGGTCTCGAGCTTGTCTCTCTTGAGGAAAATCGCTCTCACACACCCAATAAACCCTCAATGGTGGAAGAAAAGAAAAACGACGGAGTAGACGATCCTACCAGTTTGTTGCTTGAGCAAGCTCTCATGCGACAGAGGGACGAAATGATGGAGAATTTTTCCCACATCCTTCAACACCTGCCGATAGAAACAGGCGCATCTTCATCAAGCGGCCACTTTGGAGGCACCTCGCCTTTCAAGGTACAAGTTAATTTTGATATTCATGTATTTGAAGGACAGATAGATGTAGAAGCCTTAGACAAATGGTTAAATCTGTTAGAAGGTTATTTCTCTTTTCACAAATTTTCCGACAAAGAAAAGATCACCTTCGCACTCCTTAAAGCTCTCCCCCATGTCAAACATTGGTGGGAAACTTATTGGGAGTAGAGTTCCACAAAGGAGTCTGAAATATATGGGGTCGATCCCACTTGGGATTTTTTTGTGGATGCGGTAAAGGAACAATATTACCCTATTGGTAACTATGAGGACCAGTACATGAGATGGACCACACTGCGGCAAGAGAGGGGCCAAGAAGTTATGGAGTTCACTAATACCTTCCATACCTTGCGCACCAAGCTGGGTATCAAAGACTCTGAATGACATTTGGTTCTGAAATACCGTGGGGATCTACACATATACATCCAAACTAAAATGGATTTTCTGGACATCTCATCACTCGGTGTTGCCTATCGATATGCTATTAAAATCGAGAAGAAATTTAAGAACCAGAACAAACGGGATTTTGGTTCTGCAAATCCACAACAACCAAAGTATGACAAAGACGTCCCTAACAAACAGTCTCTCGAAAACAAGTCCAAGCCACATGAAAAGAAGGGGCACGGGAAGACAAAGAAGGACATCGGAAAATGGTGCGATTTCCACAAAATCCCCTGGCACAACACCGATGAATGTCGCTCAAAACGATCATTGGTGGCCGAGATCAAAGACAAGGAGCCGAACCCTGATTCAGAATCTGATTCTGAAAATACCGGTAAATGACAGATCATTGACGCAGACCCCACTGTTATTGTCGCAACTGCAACAATTCAACCAAAAGAACCAAGAGATCTTGAAGAGGGGGAGCGCCTTTTTCATTCGCAGATGTGGGTGAAGGGGACCCCACTGCATTTTATTGTTGATAGCAGAAGCCAGAAGAACCTCATCTTAGCAAAGGTCGTCAAACAGTTGGGATTGTCGACAACACCACACCCGCATCCATACAACATCGGGTGGCTTCGCCAAGGACGAGATCTTCGTGTCAGCCAGCAATGTCGATTATCATATGGCATGCAACCCTTCAAGGATGAGGTATTATGTGATTTTGTCCCACTAGATGTCTGTGATGTTCTCTTGGGTCAACCATATATGTGGAAGCGCCACGTTGTTTATGAGTCTCGACCCCGCAGTGTCATTGTTTCTCTAGGGTGTCATCTCTACAAAATACTAGAGGTAGTTTTGACTACTGTTCCACCTAAAAAGTGCCACAAGGTAGTATCTCATACTGCAAAATTCCGCTGCTTCACAATCTGTTCAAAATGGGAACAGAAGGACATTGCAACCACTACAGCTTCACCCCAAGCACCTTCTATCCAACAAAAGTAGGTCGACAAGGTTGCAGAAAAGAGAAAAGATTCCTTCTGCACACCATCCTCTCATGTAGCCCGACTTGTTGAACATCCTCAACCTCAACAGGTTCATGACAGACTTCCACAAACTGAGTAGCGCGACGTCTCTAGAAAGGCAAGCAACTCACCAAGATGCAGATTCAGCAAACACTTTTCCCTCTTCCCTAGGAACTCAATGCAATGGAGACCATTGCTTCCTAAGGGGGGAGGATTGATCCAGGTGGATATCGATGGCCACCCACCTTTTCCGACTGGCTCAAAACAGTTTTCTGGCAAATTTGGCAATTTACTATTTTTAGCAGTTTTTAACTTCCGAGGCCATTTTGAGGGCCCAAATTAAGGTTTTTAAAGATCATGGTTCTCAATGATATCCAAAGGCACAATTGAGCCCCCAAAATTAATCTCCTCAATGATACCTTTCCAACGAGCTATCATACGCCTAAAACAGAGATCGTATGAAAAAGTTACGACCTCGAGAAATTGATGTACTAACTTACCCAAACATGGCCCACGTGACTTTTGGCGCTTCATCTCCTAGGGTTAGGTTTTTGTATGTCTAGGGATTTTGGAATTCATGTTTATTGTAAAAATACCTTTAGAGCCTCATTGTAATCATATTCTTGCGAATGTGAGTAGCCGTCACATCTCTTCTCAAAAATAAGTTGCCACCATTCTATCGAGTCTTTCACTCTGTATTTTACAGTCTTTGTACATTTATTTCATTCATAGAAATCGTGTATTACTGTATATTTGCGTTTATGGTTGCATCTCTGATATATTTATGCTATATTATTGAATATCTGCGATATCTCTGTGCATTTCTTTATTTTATCTCCGATCTCATTTCGTGCCAAAAATAATCCGGAGAAAAATCCTTCATTTCAAATTTAGCGGTCAATGCTTGTTTACATTCAGCAATGAGTCTCTCTAAATCGGTGAGTAAAATATCATCCACATATAAGACTAAAATCAAACACTCATTGCCATCAATGTGATAATACAAGTTTGGATCAGCAGAAATTTTGTTGAAGCCCAAACACATCAGAAATCCATCCATTTTCTCATACCAAGCACATGGTGCTTGCCTTAGACCATGTAGGGCTTTCTTTAACCTGCATACATGAGTTTTTTCCATGTGTACAACGAAACCTTCTGGTTTCTCAATATAAACTTCTTCTTCAATTTCACCATTGAGAAAAGTTTTCTTTACATCCATCTGATGTAGCTTCCAGCCCATGGAGGCAGCTAGCGCAATGATAGATCGGATGGAGGTATATCTGGCTACTGGTGAAAAAGTCTCGTCATAGTCGACTCCCTCTATTTGTGAAAACCCTCTGGCCACAAATCTTTCTTTGTATTTTTCAATGCTTCCATAAGCAACATGCTTGATTTTGTAAATCCATTTGGAGGTCACTACGGAATTTCCCTCTAGTCTTGGAACAACATCCCATACATCATTTTTTAATATAGATTGATATTTTTCAGTCATGGAATCTTTCCATACTTGTTCACCTTAAGCTTATCCTTGACAAGTTGGCTCTGAATCAATAATGTGGGTCATGTTTGAAAGGTAGCTTGAGAATCTCTTTTGTCTCTTACTTTCTCTGTTTGTTCCTTATGGGGCGTTATGCCCTTCTACTTCTTGTAGAGTGTGTCAGGCCCAAGCAGGCCTTTTATGTCCAACTGTAATGTCTCTTGGTATGTTTCTTGGAGCAACTGGATCAACTGGAGATATTGGCTCATATGGAATAATATTTGTCTCTCTCTGAATTGTTGAAGGGGGGGGAGGTATTGTTTCACTATCAATTTCCATCTGAGCTTCTCTAGATTTCTGGAAGGCTACTTATTCTTCAAAAGTAACATCTCTTCTTGCTTCAATTTGTCTCTGACCTAGAATGTAGATTCGATATGCTTTTGAGGATTCACTGTATCCTACAAATGTACCTTTTCTTCATGAAGGTTCTAGTTTGGATCTCTTTTCTTTTGGTACATGAAGATATACTAGACATCCAAATATTTTGAAGTGTCTGATCTCAAGATTCACTTTGGTGAATGCTTCTTCTGGAGTAATGTTCTTCAGGATCTGATGAGGACTTCGGTTTTGAACATATATTGTTGTCATACATGCTTCTTCCCATAGAGTCATAGGTAGACTCTGGGCATGTATCATTGATTTAGTTGCCTCAATGATAATTATGTTTTTCCTTTCAGCAACCCTATTGGAAGTAGACCAAAGCGGGAATAAAGACGATTTTGGGAAAGAAAGCGTGCACAAGGAAAACGACAGCTGGAAGGAAGCACAACACACACACATGGAAAGAAGACCTAATGATGGTAGGGTTAGGGTTTTGGTAAGGTATTGTAAATGGCTGAAGAGCTAGAAATGTATAAATATAGATAGTTAGGTATCATAAGGGGTGGGGATATATACTTAAGTATCGTTGGGTTTTTGGTTATCAGAAAGACTGATCATTGTTATAGAGAGAAGTATTGTAGTGAACTGATATGTGATATTTTTGTTGTATGATCTATTTTGTATAAGTTGTTGAGATAGAGTGGACGAAGGAGGGTATATCTTGAGGGTTAGATCGCAGGCTGGGGAGCCTGGTGCGATCTAGTCCGCCTCATATAGTTATAACATTCATTCTATTCATGCATGTGGAATACCAGATCTACTTAGTTGATTCATTTATCTAACATTCATCAATTAATCAGACATAAAGATGCATTCATTCACTCACATAACACAGTGTTACCGTGGTTCACCCCCTCCTAGGCTACGTCCACAAAGATTTGTCTCTCGAGATTTATTATATTTTATAAAGATATCACGCCACAGATGGTTACAATCTTAGTTTTTCCTTTCTCCCACAAGATCCTCGATCCATGTGAGGATGACTATATCGCACCAGGATTCTCAACCTATTATCTAACCCTCAGGATCGAGTCGCTAACTCCTTCTCTATCTCACCAGCTTAATGACTCATATAGTTCTTACAATTCTCTTCCTCTCTGTCGAGAATCCATCCTCCCTCTGTATACCACTTTCTCGCCTAGGTACTACTTACTTATATCCTCAAATCAACAGCCATTACAATGCATTACAAAAAACCTAACCCTAGCGTCGTTAGGTCTTCTTTGCATGCGCACTTCGCTTGCTTCTCTTACACGTGTTATTTTTCATTCCAGTTGATTTTTCATGCTTTTCCTCCAAAAATAGCCTTTCTTCCTGGCTAGGCCTACATCCAACAAGCCCCCAACACTGACATATGGCTCGTCCCGAGCCACCTAAACCTTGTGCGCCTCTTCTATCTCTCCTGCAAGAGCCTGAAACTTCTTCGTGAGTTCCTTTGCTTGCATTTGAGTGTGTGGGGTCTTCTCCATGAGTGCATCCAATACCTGGACTACAATCTCATCATTGATCATCTCTGCGAACTCTACTTGAGTTTGTGCCATGTTCTCCTTTGCGTCTTCCACCTGCGAAATGACCTCTGTTGCCAGCTCTTAGAACGGTTCCATTTGAGATTGGCACTCCTTCTTCTGTGTCTTCATGGCTATGAGTTATGTCTGCATCTTCTTCATATCATGTGCTCCTTTGACACGCTCAGTGATCGACATTGTCTTCTGCCTCTACTTAAGGTCTTGGATAGCTACACTTATCCTTTCTTCTTCCCAGTCCCACTGCTGGACATGTTGATCCTCTTCCATCTTCATCCATAGTTGTGTTTCCTTCTCAAACAAATTGGTCGTTGCACGGACTTGTTGCTACATCTCCTATATCTGCATTATTGCTTCCTACTTCCTCTGCTCCTTCAGCTCTTGCGGAGTGGTATGTATGAGTTGTTCCCAGAGGTGCTCGATCTCCTACCTGTATTGATCGATCGTCTCCACAATATAATCAATCTTTTGTGTTGCTATGAGATCTGTTGTATGCACGCTCTTTGGAATTTTCTCATACGCTATGGCCAATCTCTTCTCTAGACTATCTGCACGGTCCTTCTCCTCTTTGGTTTCGATCTTAACCTACTCAAGTACTAGTTCCAACTCATCTAGACTATCATTTATCTGCTGCAATTCCATTGCATATGTGCATGCGTGAGACTGTACTTCCCGCGCGATGCTCACTTGCAGTTTATACAAGACCTTGGTTGGTATCTGCATCATTTCCAACTGTATTTGGGCCACATCCTTCAAGGGTGTCTGCTCCACAATTTCATCCATGCGCAGCATGCTGGGTGTGACATGAAATGTTGATCTTGGTTGTGTTTTCATCTGGATCATATCCTGCTCGCTTGATCCAGCCTCGACTCTTGTCTGTGATGTTGATGAAATTGATTATATTCCTCTGTCGACCCTCTGTGTTTCTCTGATTTGCTCGAGGATTTGCCTCATGTCTGCCATCTCATCCTACATCCTATCCCTTTGGTGTTGAGCTTTGTCAAATTCCTCCATTGTATGATCCTGGACCATCTGGGCTATGATGTTCGCATCGTCCTTTGTGATCATGTGTTCTGGTGGCGTTCTGTGCACCTTAGCTTTCTTGTGCGCCCCCCTCATTTGTATGACTGGCCTCTTGGTTTTTCCTTGCTCCTGCTAAGTAGCACTTGATGTGGTTCCCTGTGTTGTCTTAGTCTGTTTATCATGTTCCTGTGGTGCCTGGGTGTCGTTTTGCTTACCCGCCTGAGTGCCTTTGTTGGACACACCCCCTTTCTTCTGTTGCGCCTTGTTTAGGCCAATCCTTGGCTTCTTGGGCACTATTTTGTCTTCCGCAAGTGTTTGTTCCTACCCTCCCTCCACCTCCTTATCCATGGGCATATCTTGATTCAGGAATGGATTCCTCCAGTCATTGTTCCAATCCTTGATGTCCATTTCTATGTCCTCTTCCTTGACGCAGTACCGCAGTTGTAGCCATTGGTTATCGGGATCCTTTCATGCTTGGATCCACATTGTATGCTTGGTCACTTTGAAGTTTGCTATGCCCTGATACTGTGCGACCACTTCTAGTGTAATCCACCAAGTCTTGGTGATGATTTCCTACAAGTCATTGTAATATCCTTCGAACAGACATGCATTCTCCTTTTTGATCTTGGGGTCTTGGGTGCTCCCCAACGATAGGTATCGCATTGCGTGGAAAGAAATGGATCACGTGGCAAAGAATGAATACTTAGGATCCTTCCATCAAACCAAAGATATCAAGATGATTAGTCATGAATAGTGAAATTGTGTCCCTAGGTCTTGCGCATCTTTGCAGTCTCCTAGGAACATATTCAACAAGTACGGGGCCCAGCTGAGTGTGGTGCCCTCCGCACACTTTGCTACAGTTGTGACAACCCCGAAAGGGACTTCCTCCTTGCAACATTTCCTAAGTAACTTGCATGCCATGATTTTTGTGTCCATTCTTGTCGTTGCGTCACTAATACGCTTGATTATGATTCTGAGCGACCCGCTCTCTGTACCATACTTATTCTTCATTTCCTCGGCCAGTTCCTTTTCCTTCGTCTTGTCATCAAGGAACTGTGCGGGTGTCTCCCCCCATGTTGGAAGCCATGTGATGTATGCAATGAGCTCCACATCTATTGAGACGATTTATTCCAGCCATAGGTATCCTCCATGGGTGACTTCCATTAGCTACTTGACACAATTGTTTGTGTCTCGACCCCTCCCAAAGTGCGGGATGTTCAACAGGCCTAGAATTCCAGTTTTGACCAGTCCTGCTACCCATAGGCTTGGTTGGTTGATTGGTTCACCAAAAGGCCCTATACCCATAGCTTCCAAGTAAACTTTCTTGGCAAACTCTAGGAACTTGTCCGTGTCAGTCACATCATGGTCTGAGTACCTCAATTTCTCCACATAGCCTAACATATTTCCTGTGATACGCATGCCATATGGAATCTACGGCAAGACTATGGTTGTGGCAGCCTGCTTGCACGGTGATTGTGGTACCAATTGTTTTCCCTTGTGATGTGGTGGCTAAATCGAGGTTCCATCCTCCATCATTCTATCTTCTGCATACTCTTCTGCATGGTCGATGACATCTTCCAATGTGCCCTCATGTGGTTGTTTCGGCGTGGTTGTGTGTGACCTTTCTGGTGTGGTCATTTATGGTTTGTTCAGGGCCATCCCATTGACTCTCGAGGCTTCTTCAGGGTTTTCAGGGTGTGGATGGTTGCCTGTGTCCTTGGCATGTTGGCCCTGTCCCCCTTCTGGAATGTCAATATCCATGCCCACTGGTGTTTTTTGCTGGGTTTCCTCCATTATTGGTGTGGGGCTTCTTGGTGTCATATAGGGTGATGGGATTTCATCCACGTTGATGAGTTTTGGAGGATGAGGTGGTTTTTGTTCACTTCCCTGTGGCTGCGGTGGTGGTATGATGTTTCTTCGAGGTCATCTGCAAGTCTGGCTTGGCTCTCCCAGTTTGGGTGGTGCCATAGTGGTAAAGTTGTTCTCCATTGAGCTTAGTGGCCTCTGTAACCTCTGCAAACTTCGCTCTCTGCTCTGTATACTCTATTGATCTGTGCTTTTCTCAATTTCACAATAACCCTTTCAATCCTGGCATGCTTCCCTTATATAGAAATTGGTTCAAACTTCTCAGAGACATTACCCAAATTGTGTTTTAAATGAACCGACACTTCCTGCATAGTTACCATTGAATTCCCTTGTCATCGCCAATTGGCGCGATTAATGCGGCATCCGTCAATCATTCTTGTCATTCAATTTTGGATAGTCGTCGTATTTTGGTGCTTAATTTTCCGTACCCACCATTTCCATTGTTTATAGAGGCCTAGGTATCTATATTTATACATTTCTGGCTCACCATCCATTACAGTGTATTGCAAAAACCCTAATCCTAACGTTGTTACATATTCCATGCATGCACGTGTGCTGCTCTTCCTTTAAGCTATCGCTTTCCTCGTGCATGCCTTCCTTCCCAAAATAGCCTTTCTTTCTGCTTTGGCCTGCTTCCAACATCCAACCTCCCGATTATAATAGAGATTTCTTGTTGTACTTGGCTTCTGTAGAAACAACCATCGATATGGTCTTGGTTCAAGAAGATGATCTGCTCGAAGAGCATGTTATATATTACCTTAGCCAAGGCCTAGTTGGGCGAGAACTCAACTATTCTCATGTTGAGAAGCTTGATTTGGCAGCAGTGCATGTTGTCCAATGGTTTTGTCACTACATTTTGTTTCGCAATACCACTGTCATTGTCATTGTGAGACCTTTCCAATATGTGTTAACACAATGGGTCATTGGCGAAAAGATCAGTAGATGGATTGTAATCCTCCAAGAATTTGACTTGGATTTTGTTTCCGTGAAATCCAAAAAGTCGTTGGTCTTTGCCGAACTTATTTCGTAACTTTTGGTCAAGTCTAGTGATATCATGCCCAAAGAATCACCTATCAAAGGAGATCTTTTTCTAATCGTAAACCCCTAGTATGGAGATATACTAGTCTATCTCCAGACTTTGAAGTGCCTCGCCTCTGCTTCTCTTGAGGAGCATTGATGAATTCGCCATCAGGCACAAAACTATCTCATACTCGATGACACTTTGTATCGTCGAGGTGTAGATTTCATTCTTTGTCGGTGCCTTATCCATGAAGAAGTAGATCTCGTTTTGAACGACAGTCACACTGGAGCATGTGGTGGTCATTTTTCTGGGTTGGCAACAACCCAAAAGATTCTGTGTGCAGGTTATTTCTAGCCCTCGGTAATCAAGGATTGTGTTGAGGTGGTCAAGAAGTGCCACATGTGTCAGATCTTTTGTTGGAAGATGCGAGCACATCCTGCTGCCGTGTTTCTTGTCATTTTTTTTGTTCCTTTCACCAAATGGGGGATTGACTTCACTACATGTCACCCGACATCAGCTAGGGAGCATCGTTACATCATTGTAGCAGTAGACTACTTCACGAAGTTGGTTGAGGCTATGCCACATTTAACAATGATGGCGAAAACGTGGCTCTTTTCATTTTTAATCAGATAGTAGCAAGGTTCGGCATCTCGAAGGATATTTTCACTGACCATGGAAGTCACTTTCAAAACAAAATGGTGACTGAGTTAACGTCAACTCTTGGGTTGAGGCAAGAACATTCGTCACCTTATTACCCGTAAGAGAATGGTCAGGTTGAAGCTGTGAATAAGTCTCTTAAGACTATTCTTCAGCGGACGATCAATTCTACCAAGTCAAATTGGCATTTGATGTTTTACTCAACGTTGTGGGCCTACCAAACATCTGTGAAGACTGCCACCGGTTTCTCACCTTTTCAAATCGTATACAGGATGGAAGCAGTCTTACCTATTGAGTGTCAGATCCCTTCTTTAGAGTTGGCAGTGGAATTATTGTCAGACACTTCACCGCTTGAGGAACGCCTACTATATCTCGAGCAGCTCGATGAGCAGCGTCGTGACGCAGCCTCAACCAATGAGGCTCATAAGAAACGAGTCAAGCATCAGTACAATTGATCCATTCATCCTCGGATTTTCTCTAAAGGTGATCGTATCCTAGTCTATGATCAAGACAAAGATCCCTGGGGGCAGGCAAGTTCAAACCCATGTAGTTTAAACCATTCATTCTGAAAGAGGTCTTGAAGAAGGGCGCTTACCGTCTGGTTGATTTTGAAGGAAATGCCTTGGCAGAGCCTAGAAATGGACTCTACCTCAAGAAGTATTACTCTTGGGTTGGTCACCTAGGTGACTTCTTGTACATATGTATAGTTTCTTATACAGTTTTTGTCTTTTTTATTTTGTGGACGTGTAGTTATTTATGTCTTATTTTTCATTGTGGAAAATGTCAAGTGAATCGGAGGTGTTTTTTGGGTTTACGAGCAGCACTAGCCGACACATTCGGAGGCTTGCTTCCGCAGCTTGGGTGATTTTCACACCTAGAGGCTAGTTGTTATCTTTCAGAGGTATTTGTCTAGGTGACACTATAAACAATGTCTCCAAGTATAGTGCAATGATAGAATTTCTTCATGACGCTTCATTGCATGTCATTTCACACCTTTGGGTCTACCTAGATGCTCAATCGATTGTGTCCCAGTTAAATGGAGTCCACCACATTTATGATCCTACTTTGCACCGACATTTCCTTAAGGTACATCTCTTAGAACATTATTTCGATTACATTACATATATCCATGTTCCTAAGAGATTTAATCATATGACAGATACTCTAGCTAATCACATATTATATTGGCATGTTGCACACACATACACATGTACATACATTTGTAAAAAATGTGATCCATAAGACAAATAAGATGTATATATATATATATATATATCAAAACGTGTCACGAGTACATAGGTGGGCGCGAACGCCTCAAAAATAATGTTCAGTATACATTGTTGGGTTTATGCCCTCAAAAAATACATGTACAAAAGGTGCCATCGACACATCTAAAGTCTATCATATCTAAGGTCAGGGCCTATTGGCTCTGACATAATGCACCACAGCATTGGCCAAATGCCAAAAAAGTTGGACCCACATCCATGGCACCCCCACTACATGAGGCCATGGGTACTCTACAAGTGAGCGCAGTGAGGTTGCGCTCCACTTGTCCTAAAACCCTCTCAGCCTCTCCAGCTAGAGGTCCCCCTGCGGCTACTGGTCCACCGGTTGTTGTTGGTCCTACCTCTGGTCAAGGACGTCGCTAAGTCCTCGCGAAGTCCATTGGGCACACTGATCCCACATTTGTACATAGCATATACACAAAATTCAGTACTCTATACACATATAAAAATGATATATATATAAAGCAATTAAAAATTAAATAACATTAAAAGCATGTTACCTATCTCTCCTCTCTCCTCTCTGGGAGGCATGGGCATGTCTGGATCCCTGGAAAAGTTGATCCCGACGTAGGGGTAGTCCTTAATCGTCAGAATCTATCATGCTCACCAGTGAAAAAACATGTCATTGAAGGCCTCTATGGTCCTCACTCCCCCCTGTCATGGCAACAATGCTGCCCATCTGCATATCGTTGGGAAGGAGGCCACATGCCCCCGTACCATCTCTCTAGGACTGAGACTAGGTACCCTCTCGAAGAAGAAGAGCATAGGATAGTACCGAACCCAAAGTTCTTGTTATGTTTTCGACACTTTGTCAATTGTCTCTTCATGCACATAAGCATGGTCATGCTCCAGTCAAAAATATGTGCCTCTTGACACTGAATGGAACAGTGCATGTGTGCCTGGGAGGCCTGGTGTAGGGTCGTGGATCCAGTAATCCACCGAATCAGTAACAAGATCACCTGAAGAGTCAAGTTGGTGATCTTATGAATAGGCACCTGAGAACCTACCTTCTTAGTGCCAGCCTTGCAATACATCTGGATGTATTCCTCGATGTGGAAAATCCTAGGGGGAAAGGTCTGCAAATTGACTAGTTCCCCTCTCCTCGAGAGGCCAGTCAAGAAGTAAATTTCCTCAGTCGTTGGAGTCAATGATTGACCCTCTAACATGAATGTCTCTGCATCCGGATGCCAATAATCAACAAGGGCGTTAAGTAACCTGGGTTGTTCCCTCATAAAAGGACACTGGAAGAACTTCCATATCCCGCATTGTTTCATTGTGGCAATGGTTGTAGGTTCCTCTTCGACCAATATGTTTATGTCCTCGTGCTCCCTCTCCTTCCAGTGGACATACATCCTGTTCCATGGAAATTGGAGGAAGTTAGCTCTTGCCTTTTATTTTTTTCCAAGCTTGCATGGGTGTACACGGGTTGTATTGGCCACAGTCACATATGTACGTGGGCAGAGTGTTTTTGGCCTAAGTACATACGCGGGTTGTCCTTGGAAAACCCACGTACATGCAAGGCCGCTCTTTTTAGGAGAGCACGCCCCCTCAAAAACAAAATTAAATGCATAAATGACAGATTGAAATGCAAGGGGGGATGAAATTATACTTACTTGGTCCAAGCGAAAGTCTGTTTCGTCCACTGAAGCTCCCAAAATCAACTTCTTTAGCAAAGGAGTTTTTTCTCCTTTTGGTCAATTTTCAAATTGCAATGGTGAAAATGAGTTGTCAGCTTCTATTTATAGATTTTTTTGGCATTTTTTTCCACTTTTTGACCCCCTTTGTCATTTTTCCTAGCTTGGTGATCACTTGATTCCGATTCCGAGTTTCTTATTGGATGTTATGGTACTCTTTTTCTTTTGGTTTGGTAACTTCTTTTGGGGATGGGTCACTTTTTCGTATCCTTTAGTAAAATTCATTTTTCCAACTTTTTGCATATAAGCTAGGATTTCATCTCCACTTTCTACATCTCGTTGTTTTTTCCTCTTTGCCATAAGATCGACCCCACCGAAGTGCGACACAGAACCTTTATTGTTTCTCTAGAAGTGTCATAATTAGGTGGTAGATCCTACCTTTACATGGATTCCCTAGGTAGATCCTTGTTTCATTTTGGCATCCATGCTGTCAATAACGACTATAGGCTCGGGAGTCCTTGTTAGTCCTGCCATGATTACAATATTGAGCCTCATTAGTCTGATGCACCATCATTCTTGGCCTCACCCTCGGGACTCCCAAATGAGCACACTTTGTTGTCTTTCAAGCTCTCTTTACAATTCGAAAGAAACATCCAACGAGACTATATTTATTCTTTTCGATCTTGTCTGGATTAATTGAGAAAATTAGCCCCCTGGAGTCTTCTTTAAACCCTTTTCAAACTCTCTAAAAATGAAAAAATTGTCGAGCGATCTTGTTGCCCTTCACGCTTGCCAAACTTAAATTTGAAGGCACGTCTATCGGGCAGTAGTTTACCCCTTTTTCGGTCCGGACGGTCAATTTCACGAATAAAGGTATGCTATAGGAACTTTGGTTTGCTATAAGAGTATTCTCAGGCGTAATTCTAACCATTTTTCAGGCCTAAGGGACTAAATCTTCGAAAAAGGAACATTCTCCTTGGTTTTGGTTTATCACCTTTTTCGGGCCTTGGAGATTACTTACAAAAAAGGAACCTCTGCGGAGTCCATATTTAAGCTCTTTTTAGATTCCCTAAAATTGAAAAGATCGTCGAGTGACCTTGTTCCTTCACACTCGTTAAATTGGTTCAAAAGAACATCTACTGGCATGAGTTTAACCATTTTTCCAGCCTGTAGATTATAGCGGAAAAAGGTATGCCTCAGGAGATCTATCTCGCTGAGAGAGTTCTCCTTAGTAACTTTTATACTTTTTAGGGCTAAGGAGACTAAACTCAGAAAAAGGTTGTGATTCCATAGCTAAGCTCTTTTCATACTCCTTAAAATTGAAAAGATTGGCGAGTGATATTGTCTTTGTCACACTCGTTAAAATGGTTTTGAATAGACGTTTGTTTGGTGCAAGTTTACCCCTTTTTCGAACCGACTAGATTATCTCTGAAAAAGGTACTCCCTGGAGTCTTGTTTTGTGTTTTTTTAGACTCTCTAAACGTGAAAAAACTACCGAGATTACCTTCTTTGGGCTCGTAAAAATTACAAAGAAGGGATTTCATTGTGTCTTGTCTCATCGCATTTGCATCTCTGATTTTTTGGCCTAATGTCGGCTCCATATTTCTCTCAACTAAACTTTTGAAGAATGCCTTATAGGCAAGCCTTGTAGCACTTCATGCCTCTACGACCTGACACCTTGACCCATGGAGGGATTTTCTTTGAGTGTCCTTTTTCTGCACATGTCTCTTTACTCTGAGAATTAGTATGTTTCTTTCCCTTGGAACTAGTATGCTTACTTGAGACACTCGTTCCTCCTTTGTAACATAGAATTTTTTTATTCTTTTTCAAGCTCTCAAAAAATTGAAAAAGACAAAAAAATCAAACATTCCAAAAAGAGGGGACAGGAAACATGTATTATTTTTTCAGCAACACAAAGATTCACCCTTGGACAAAGCACATACTTATGTTTGTTCACCAAGCATTGGGATCTAGTGTGACCTTAGGAAGTTGTTCTCGCTACATAGATTTGTGTCCTCCTCCGTTTGGTTAATCTTCCAAACACATGGAGAGTTTGTGTTGCCTCCTGCATCATGAACTTATGTCAATATCATGTTGCCTAAGTCTAATCATCTTTCATGTTTTTTTCCAAGGAAAGTTTCACCTAGCCTGAGTAGGCCTTTCTGCAGTTTGTCTCTTGATCTTATTAGTCGGCCATCCCAGAGTCTAGTCAAGTCATGATTCAAAATCGACGAAGTTCTCTGCCTGATCATCGAGATCCTCATGTATTTTCTCGACGAGCCGTCGAAGACCTCAAGGTAGTGAGTTATGTAATCCCATTGTACTCCTACTTGAGTTTTGAAGATCTTGAAGTTGTTGCTCGAGCTCTGAAAGCCTCATCTCCAGCCATTAGGCACCACTAGCTTCTTGAAGATGGATACTCTACCTGTATATATTCGACTGATTTTTAGATGTAGATTTGTTGTGTATTGCTCGCGGCTACACTTTATATAGTTATATGACACGGACATGTAGTGTATTTGATTGGAAGCCATGATTTAGTTCATCCCAAGCATGGGTATGCCCACCTTGACGAAACAATTTTTTTTTTGCAGATGGCACCTCCCGAACTCTGGTCTCAAGCTTACTTGATTTTGTACATTGGTGAAGATATTGTAATGTATTTCAGCCATTAGTTACTCTTATGACCTCACACATTAGGGGCCATCTGTTATAGCCCTAAAATTCCTTACTCTTCCATGCATGGCCTTGGCCCTCTTACTTGCATATTTTCCAAAGCACTGTTGAGAATCTCTTCTTAAAAAAAAAAAAATGGAAGATGTACGCGCCCTGCACCATTACATCCCATGTACGTATGCTTGTTGCACCACTACAGCTCGCGTACATACACATGGTCACCCATTACAACTCACATATGCTTGCAAAAGTTGCAAGGAATTCATTGAAATTCACGGGCTATTGGAGGTTTCCCAACTAATCCACCTGTTATAGACTGTCACCCAACCAAATAACCATCCTTTTGGCATATAAAATGAGGTGTTTGGGTCTCATTTCCGATCGAAGCATAAGAACAATGAAACTCTTCCCAATTTCACTTCCCCTCCTTGCCCAAGATAGTGTTGCCTTTTGTGAGATATTGCCTCAACATACCCTCATCAGCCCCTTCTTCCTCCATTCAACCCATTCCCTTCCATAGAGGTGATCAGAAGGTTGAGAGAACACATTCATTCAAGGTGCACTTGGATCATGGTAAAGAGGAGCCCGAACCAGGTTCACGGAACGGTAGCCGACTCAGATTGTAAGGTATAATCTTTGTATGATGAATAAAAGAAATACATTTTCCTGTCCCAAATGATGGTGTTTTGAGTATTTTTATTGATTTATACTTAACATTTAATATCTAACCCTAACTTATGGATATAATAGCATGCTTGTAGTTATTGTTTTTCCTATATTTGGATGCAGGTCAACCTTGGGAGGAGACGTGCAGTGAGAGGAACTTCCAAGCTTGAGGAGAGCATCACCAAACGTGGGATCAAAGGTATAGTTACCCGATATCTTCTCCATTTTCTTTATTTACATTAGTTTTGGTATGTTTGGGGTAGTATAGAGAATTGATTATCTTTTAGATGTTTATTCGCTCTATCTACATCTTGAACCCTAGTGTAGCTAAAGGGGTTTTCCCGCTAGCACTTCCATCCAGACTTATCTTTTCTTCTGATGGAAAGGAGGTCTGCTAACTTATAGTAAATGTTTAACGATGCACATGAAGTGGAATATAACCTTCAATATTATGGGAATATTTTAGAAACAATTCAAAATGAGGAGTTGGATGTTGAAGAACATCACAGTGAACATGAACAAAAAGCAGCTTATCTGAATTTTGAGGAGAGGGTTAATAACATTATGCACTTTCTTAAAGTTTTTAATGTTGATGATTTTGCAGAAGATTATATTCCACTTGTTGAACAAGAAGGTTATAATTTATCTTTTGATCCATCTCATTATCAACAGGGAGATGATTGATTTTTGTATTCACTTGTAGACTGTCATGAAAGTGAAATTGCATATTAGCTTGTTGAAAAGCAAGTTGATGCCCCAAACGTTTTTCTAGTTAATGGAATTACAGAGATTTTTGGTGAACCTTGTTAAGGTTTTAAGCTATTATTAGATTTCTTTTCAATTCACTAGATAACCATATTATAGATAGGATCACTAAGAAATACACAATCACAAGAGACACATCATTTATCCTGGGAAACCCTCATGGAGGAGAAAACCCAACAAAAAATTCCTTAATATAGATAGCCAATACAATGCCAAGAGAATAAACCAAACAATACATAAAGTCCTCTCCCAAGAATGTGCCTCTCTCTCTCTCTTCCTTCTTATCCAACTACAGCTCCAAACTTGTGCTCTGATGAACAAGTGAGTGAGTGAACAAATGAGGCGCTGGCCTCTCTTATTTATACAATCTGGCAGGTGTGAATTGAGTTGTCTTTTCACTGGCAGGGTCGACTTCTCATTATGCCCAGTATAATTAGGGTTTGACCAATCTGCAAAAGGGGATTTGGTCATTTATACCCAACATGATCAATCCACAAAAGGGGATTGATCTAATGAATAATACATCAAATAATAAATAAAATACTCTTTGCAGTTACAATATTTCAACACTCCCCCTTAACAACAAGGGTATTCTACAACAACATCGAACGAGATAAAGTACAACATCATCAACAACATCTTGGAACGTTCACTGACATATCTATAAATCATTGGAAGTTTTTCTCATCATCAATATCATCATTCACGGCGGGGAGCTGGAATGGAATCATCATCTGCATCAACATGGATTAGTATAAAACTAATACATCATCATCACAGCACGAGGTTGGTCACATCATCACAGCACAAGGCTGGAACATCATCACAACACGAGGCTGACACATCATCACAACAATTAAGCTGGCACATCATCACAACAATTAAGTTGGCACATCATCACAACAATTAAGCTGGCATCACATCACTAGGATGGAAACACAACATTACTCCCCCTTTCGAGGGAGGTCCTTTCGAACTATACCAAGATTATCTTGAAAGTGCTCAAACTTTACACGAGATAGAAGCTTGGTCAACACATCAACAACCTATTGATTCATGCTAACATATTGGAGCTTTATGGATCCTCTCTGCACCATGTCACGGATGTAGTGATATCAAATCTCTATGTGTTTTGACTTGTCATGAAATACAGGATTCTTTGTCATCTTTATGCAGTTATGGTTATCACATAGGATCATGGTTGCTTCCATATCTAGGTCAAATAGACCTGTCAACAACTTATGAAGCCATATGGCTTCACAACTGGCAGAACATGCAACAATGTATTATGCTTCCACTGTGCTGAGAAAAATGCTTGATTGCTTCCTACTTTTCCATGAGATCATGGCTGACCCTAGACTGAAACAACATTGTGAAGTGCTCTTCCTATCAAAGACACTTCCAGCCCAATCTAAATCAGTGTACCCAGTCAGTCTGAAGTCATGATCTCCATCATAATTGAGACCACAATCTAATGTACCCTTAAGGTACCTCATCACATGTTTTGCAGCAACTAGGTGAACATGTATGGTTTCTACCAGAAACTGACTCAAAGTGTTCACAGCAAAACATATATATGGTCTGGTGTTTGTCAGATACATCAACAATCCAATGATCTGTCTATACAGTGTCGCATCAATCAATTCTAACGAAGTGTCGACCAGGAGCTTAAACTTTGTTTCCATGGGTGTATTCATGGAGTTGCACTCGAACATATCAAATCTCTTCAGGATTTCAACTAGATACTTCCCTTGGTTAAGGAAGATCATCTCTGGACTCTGACATACCTCAAGACCTAAGAAAAAGTGCATTAGGCCAAGGTCTTTCATCTCAAATTCTGCAGTGAGCTTCTTCTTACATTCAATGATGATCTTTTCTTCTCCAGTTAAGAATAAGTCATCCACATACAATAGCGATATAACAATCTCATCATTCATAACCTTGAAGTAGAGGTTAGAATCAAATTTACTCTTGGTAAATCCCAAGCTCGTCAGAAAATTGTCTATTCTTCCATACCAAGCTCTGGGATCTTGCTTCAATCCATATAGAGCCTTCTTCAACTTGCACACATGAGTCTTCATGTATTCAACTTCAAATCCTTGAGGTTGTTCTATATACACTTCTTCTTTAATGACACCATTCAAGAAAGTTGTCTTTACGTCCATCTGGTGTAACTTCCACTTCATCTTATCTACAAGGGCTATGATGGTTCTGATCGAAGTGTATCTAGATACAGGAGAAAATGTCTCTTCATAGTCAATGCCTTCCTTTTGAGAAAAGCCACGAGTGACAAACCTTGCTTTATACTTCTCAATACTTCCATCAGCAGCATGTTTTATTTTGAAAATCCATTTGGAAGATACCACATCCTTGCTCTTCGGTGTGGGAACTATTTCCCATACATCATTATTTATGATTGATTGGTATTCTTCTATCATGGCATCTAACCATTCTTTCTTCTGAATGGATTATTCAAAGAAGGCAGGCTCCTTCTCTAAGAGATCACACATCAAATCCATATAATTGGATAATGGCTTGGGTCTCTTCACTTGGCTCATGGTTCCTTCAGGGACACCATACTTCTCTCCATCTTGAATAAGTTCCCTTGCCCAAGCTGGCTTTCTCTTGTGAGAGATCGTCATCTGGAGATGTTCTTGAAATTATACTATGTCATGATCTTCTAGAATTTCCTCATCAGGGGAAGCAATGACTTCCCTCACTGGTTTTGCAACTCTGGGAGCTACAGGTTCTGCTTCATATACTTCTTCAAGCTGACATCTTCTTGATTTCTTGAGTGTTGCATCTTCATCAAAGGTCACATCCCTGTTGATATCAATATGATGGTGACTTGGTATATAAACTTTGAAGGCCTTGGAGACCTCACAGTATCCAACAAATATTCCCTTATTTTCTGAAGGGTCCATCTTGTTTCTCTTCTCTTTTGGAATATGTACAAATACTGGACAGCCAAATATTTTGAGATGGCTTACTTCTAGCTTCTTTCTGGAGAACATCTTTTCAGGGGTATTGAACCCAAGTGCACTATGGAATAATCGGTTTTGTACATATACTGTTGTTTTTGTTGCTTCTGCCCATAAGCACATTGGAAGATCTTGATCATGGATCATGGTCTTCACTGCTTCCATTATAGTTTTGTTCTTCCTTTCTGCTACACCATTTTGTTGAGGATTGTAGGGAGTGGTGAGCTCCCTCTTGATCCCGAAATCTTTGCAGAAGTTTAAAAATTCTTTTGAGGTGTATTCTCCTCCATTATCTTACATGAGTATCTTGATCTTTCTTTCAGAAAGATTCTCTATCAAGGCTTTGAATTCCTTGAATCTACTGAACACTTCATCTTTTGATTTCAAAAAGTAAACTTAGGTTTTACGAGAATAGTCATCAATAAAAGATGCATAGTATACATACCCACTAATGGAGGATGATGGCATTGGGCCACACACATCTGAGTGAATGAGTTATAATACTCCTTTTTCTTTACTGTCTCTCTTCGGAAAAGGGTTCTTGGTGTTATTTCCTTGCACACATCCATTGCACACACTTTCATGGTCAACCTTGAGTTCTGGTAGACCTATGACTCCCTTGCTTACATACAATAATGTTTTGTAGTTGATGTGGGCTAATATTATATGCCAAAGTTCACGTGGATTCTCAATGGCATGGGTCATGGTTGCTTTTGAGTGACCCTTTAGTTTATACAAGCCACCTTCTTCTTTTCCAATAACGATTGTTTTTTTTTATGGTTTTTCCTTTAGCCCACATAAGAACTTATCCATCTATAAAGGAAACTTTGAAGCCTTTATTTTCTAAAGCTGATATGGAGAGTAGGTTCTTTGTCAAACCTGGTACATAGAGTACATCCTTCATCTTCATTGGAGTCCCTGAATTCAGCTTGTAGTTTGATTCTCCTACTCCCTTGATAGGGTATTGATAATCATCTCCAAGTGTAACTTTATGAGAAAACTTATTTTATGAAAGGAAAAAGAGAATGTCTCTTTGACTTGTCATGTGCTTGGAAGAACCACTATAATGAGCCAAGTGTCTTCTCCAGGTGATACTAATCCTGAGAGGGTCGAGATCAAGACATAGTCTTCAATTCGTTCTTTTATCATCTTTGTGGGTGGTTCTTCATCTTCAATTTCATGGGCATGATGCCTCTTGTTTTTCCTCTTGTATTCTTCTCATCTGGCTGGACAATGTCTCGTAATATGTCCCATCTTGTCACAATGGTAGCATTGGTAAGATGAGAAATCTCTTTCTTGTCTTTCTCCTTTCTTCTGGAATCTCTTTGGTTGAGATCAAGACATAGTCTTCAATTCGTTCGTTTATCATCTTTGTGGGTGGCTCTTCATCTTCAATTGCATGGGCATGATGCCTCTTGTTTTTCCTCTTGTATTCTTCTCGTCTCGCTGGACAATGTCTCATAATATGTCCCATCTTGTCACAATGGTAGCATTGGTAAGATGAGAAATCTCTTTCTTTTCTTTGTCCTTTCTTCTGGAATCTCTTTGGTTGAGATTCTTTATGTATGAATTTGTTTTGGGCTTGAGACTCTTTATGACTTTCTTTCTGGAAGTAAGACTTCTTTCTTCCTCCTTTAGTGTGAGTAGCTAGGGGCTTGATCTTCATCCCTTTATAGTAGATCTTCTCAGTTAGCTAGTCTTGATTCTTCTTGAATACATTCTTCCCAAAGACTATCAAATTTTAGTTTCTTCGTTCTGGCACAAATAGTTTGGATGAATGCATCCCAAGGTATTGTGATACCATTAAGGGTCATAATTATGAGTTCGTCTTCATCTATAGTATCTCCAATTGCTTCTAGTTATTCTTTGAATTGAGATATTCTGGAGAAATATTCTTGGATCGATTCTCCTTCATGCATCCTTGTATTCTTGAGTTGAGTTCTTAGATTCATCTTTCAATTTATGTTCTTTCCTTCATATAACCTAGTTAGGGCTTCAAACATTTATTATGGAGTCTTCTTTGAAGACACTTGAGGAATCAAGTGATCTTTGATAGAATTTGCAATGATTCTTTTAGCCCTAATTGTGTCATTTTGGTGCTTTGTTTTATCTGCAACATCGGTGGGTTCTGGTACATCTTCTTTAACGAATATTGTTAAGTCATTCTCTTCAAGAATGAGTCCAATCCTATACTTCCAAGAAAAGAAGTTTTCCACACCTTCTAACTTGTCAACAAGCTTAGTGCTTATAGACATCTTTTACCTAGAGCTTAGAAAAATGACCGAAAATTGAAAGTGCTCAAAATTGAATTTTGAACTTACCAGGAGGTGCGCTTGGCTGAGGCGAGTAGCCTAGTGTGGTTAGATTTCAGAAAATCCAACTTTTACCCCTTCAAACTTGATCAATGGATTTCTGGACTGGTGCTTCTGGTGCTTCTGGTACTTCTGGTACTTTTGGTTTTCTGGTACCTGGTGAAAACTAGGGTTTCACTTTCTGGGAGATCTAGCCAATGAAAAGGTGCGCTAATGATTCCAAGAAGGGCGCACTTTTCTAGATGGCTTTGGGGCTGAAATTCTTCTCCAATAAAAAACCATAATTTGCATGTACGATAATAGTGACGTTTTTCTTCTTCTTGTGAAAGATGTTCTCTTCATCTTAGCTCTGATACCATGTTAAGGTTTTAAGATATTATTAGGTTTCTTTTCAATTCACTAGATAACCATAGCATAGATAGGATCACTGAGAAATACATAATCACAAGAGACACATCATTTATTCTGGGAAACCCTCATGGGGGAGAAAACCCAGCAAAAACTTACTTAATATAGATAGTCAATACAATGCCAAGAGAATAAACCAAACAATACAGAAATTCCTCTCCCAAGAATGTGCCTCTCTCTCTCTTCCTTCTTATCCAACTGCAAATCCAAAATTGTGCTCTAATGAACAAGTGAGTGAGTGAACAAATGAGACGTTGGCCTCTCTTATTTATACAATCTCGCAGGTGTGAACTGAGGTGTCTTTTCACTGGCAGGGCCGACTTCTCATTCTTCCCATTATAATTAGGGTTTGACCAATCCGCAAAAGGGGATTTGGTCATTTACAATACCCGACATGATCAATCCATAAAAGGGGATTGATCTAATGAATAATACATCAAATAATAAATAGAATACTCTTTGCAGTTACAATATTCCAACAAACCTAAATATGATGAGGGAAGAGTGGCATGTGTTGGGGGTGAATAATATCTTGATTAATTATTAAAAAGGTCCTAATTATGCACAAAATGACAAGTGTCAAGGTGAAATTTCTTATAAAAAAATGGAAAAGTAGAAGGAAGGGACCCTATTGTTGGATGATTGAAATGTTGCTAAAATTTCTATTGACTAGTTTACTTGTGTGAGTTGGGCTTCAGGTTTTGCATAAGAGGTGGAAGCCTCTCCTTGCGAGGGAAAGCTTGAGCTAGTTTTGGATCTAAAATTATGCGTGTGGCCCCTTTGCAGCTCGGGGGGATAGGGGGGAAGAAGAGTACCCCTAGCATTGGCTGGGAGGTACTGGTGAAGTCATTGGATTAGCAGGCAGAAGGAAAAGAGCGTCGCACAAGATTCCAAGATGAATATCACTCATATTTCCAAACTCTTGGTTACGGTATTTGATTTGTATAATTATATTGTTATCTACTGAAATCTTGATTGTATATTGAAACGCATGGATTCATGTTGAAAATTGATTGATATATATATATATATATATATATATATATATATATATATATATATATATATATA
>ML795552.1:115862-173076 GCA_009831015.1 Picea engelmannii
AAAAAAAAAAAAAGAGACAGCATTATTTTAAAAAAAAGAATGGTTTATTTCCAGTTGAAAGAATGAGAGATAGTCTTAAAAAAAATGTGTACAAAATTATTGCTCTGTTAAAAAGGTATCTTGATTAATCTACTACTGAATAGAAAATGCATCTTATATAAAATTATTGTTCAGTAGAAGAGCATTATGTTAGAAATTCTACTCTCGGATAGATTAGTATTGTATATATATTATCGCTTGTTGAATGCTATCGCTTTGCATGAATGATGAATATAAGGTTAATTGATATGATTGAATGGAAATCTCGATTAAAGTTTGTTGGTTTACTCAATGCATTATGAGTGAATAGGATGGACATGTGAGGACGATGTTGGGCACAGCCTCAAGCGTGGCCAACATTCTCAGCCATTCTCGTGCTCATCAGTAAACTTTTCATTGTCCTTAATTAAATACTTAGTTCGAGAGACGTTTTTCTTTTTTTCTTTTTCTTTAGGACCCCATCAAGAGTATGCTTACGGGAATGAATATTCCAGTTAACTGCTTGAATTTGTAATCCTTTCATGCAATGCACTTGGAAATAGTTTAAGGGTTGCACTTATGGTTTCGACATCAACAAATATAGTCCAATTAATATTAAATTTTGATTTATTAATCTTTTCCTTAAATATCTGATATGATCTGTCCATTACAATATACTTAACATTAAAAAAAAAAAAATCAGTAATCATATTTTCCTTTATCAAATGCTTCCCTGGATTTCACCACATTTACACCTATATATGTGCATGCCCATGAGTTACCATGAATTTTTTGTTTTCTAATGTATTTTTATGCCAGTTACTGGAAAGCATTATTCAGTGCTAAACTCAGAATTTTGCACTTAATGGGTTACTTAGGAAGGTTGAAAACTTAGATGAATGAAAACTATTGACATCTGGATCACTAAATTTAGAGTCTAAGATTCAAGATCCTCAGTTAATGTAGTCATTAATAACTGTGAAAAATGTTTGGGTTGTTACGCACATGTACAATATCTTCTAAAATACATTCACGGAAAATTCATCGTTTAAATTCCTACACTTTTTTATTTCCACGGAAATTGTCCTTAGGTTCCTTTCCGTGGGTTTTCTTTTTAACTATTTTTAACAAGGTTAAATTGTGGTATATATTAATTGTTAGGGTAAATTAAAAAATTGTATGGGCATGTTTGGTTTTCTCTTTCGGGATACCCTATGACTGGTTAATGGTGTAGATAATGTAATCATAGGTACTCAAAATGAATCCTTACCTTTTAATAGGATCAATTTTGTTGTTATTATAAATTATTTATTGGAATGTAAGGCACTTTCTATTCTTAATATATATTTCGTTCCCTCAATTAAATTGAATTAGAAATTAGAGGGTGACTTCAAGAAGTCATTTTATCTTTGCAAATTCTCATGTAAATAATCTAATTATGATCTCTAAGTACTGAGAATTTAAATCTAATCTCAAGGAGTGTTGATTAAGTTGTATTTTAAATGTTATTCTTGCAAGAACCTAATAAAAGGGGGGGGGGGTTAATTAAGATTGTGATAAGTTATGGGGTGATGTTTTCCCTTAAATTTGTTAAAGGGTTCTAACTCAATGTTACATTAGATGTAGATTTTCCTAGAACTAACAGTTTAGGCAGTCAATTTACTAGGGATAATATTAAAAAACTTCATCAATTATTATTGGATTAAATGTATACATTTCTTAATTATAGTAATAGTGGAGGAAATGATAGAATTGTCATTTAATAAATTGGATTATAATTTTGTCACACAATTTTGACCTGAAACTATTGTGCAAGGTACACCACCTAGTGTAAGGTAGATAGTTAACTATATTGTTACACTTTGCATCTTATATAGATCTCATTGAATTGGTATCGAACTGCAAGAAGTTCTTAATAAGTTAGAATTGTTTGACGCAGGCATAGTATTAAATCATTAATGATGAGGATTATTGATGTTGATTTAGAGGCGTTCTTATATAAGTTACCTATGTTAGTCAATTGTAAATTTTGTTTCTGTAAATGCTTAATCATTTATGATCAGCTGAACAAAAAAATTTACCCCATCATTAATACATTAATGTTTTTTCTTAACCATTGTTGAATGTGTCAAGAGTTTTGTGACACCTTGTTTAGGGTTGTTACAGGAATGCAAAAATAAGTAATTGTTAGATATGATCTAGCAATTTTGTCTAAAGGTACCATAAAGCAAGAAGTTACCTTTATTATCAGAGTGCCCAACAAAATCAAAGTATAGGTACAATGGAGGATTTGTAGCACTCCATTTGGAGCAAAGTGGTCTTTAGTGGCCAAGTAGTGATTCACTGTGAATAATTTAATGAAGTGAAGAAATATATTTAAAATTGATCAAATCCATGGATGACAAAGAGTATTAGAAAGATGGTCTAAAAGAATATTTCAGAATGTTGAAATGGCAATCGATGATAATGGTATTTCAAGACTGGTTGGTCAAGGAAATGAGGAATGGTTAACTAATTGCAGTGCTAATATTCAACTACAATAGTCCATTTAACAACACTAAGAATATTGAGAGCCTTAGCCAAGAAAGATGTTGGGACGGGATTTTTTTTTCTCTAAATAAAGAAAACATTTGTGTGATGGAAACACTAGAGGATCTAGTGATTGGAAAAGCATAATGGCCAAGTGAGGCTTGGATAGAAGGTGTAGAATAGGGGTCGATGGTGCACAATTAAGAAGAATAGCAGTGCACGGGGAAAATATATTCTACATAAATTCAAAGACAAACATCTACAACAATAAAGCTAAATAATTAATTAAACATGAAATAGATATGCATTGGAGCACATGAAAGAATTAATGCATGATGCATAGAATAAAGATAGAATGCATGTGCATAAAATAGGCATGAAATATCAAATACTTGGTGCATATTGATGTGTGTTTGTGCATGTAGACATGCTTGAACATGTTGGTGGCATGATTATAGACTAAGAGTAGTCTACTGATATGTGTGTGTGTGTGTGTGAAACAATGATGCTATGATATTTGAATAAAACTAAGGATGGATTGTGTATACATGAAACATGATTATAGAATGATGATGTTTCTTATGGTATCCATCCATATGAAAACACAACAAGGATGGTGGGAATGTGATGCAGGAGTATCGGTCCACCTCATCATGTGCCAACAAGCTAGTGCATCAGTGCACATGGAGGAACGGGTTCCAAGGGAAGAGAGGCGTCATCCCTCTCATTTTGGACCCAAATTTAAAAATTTTGATGTAATTAAATGGGAATTAAACGTTGCAAGGCTCAAAGAAAGCCGAGCTCATGTGCCTTTATACAAGTTGCATGTGAAGTTGCCTTTAATGGTTGACAGGTAGTTAGGCTTAGTTCTAGTTCGGACTAGATGTCCATTGATTGTAATTGAATGAAATTCAATGAGAGTAAGTAGATGGAGGGAAGGCTCGAGTGTTGTTGGTATCAAAAAATATCTTGTATCAAAATTTGTTAGTAATAATTAGTTTAGAGAGATCAAGAGAGGAGAAGAGTCGAGACTCGGTTGCAGTCCAGTCTTGTACACAATGTAAATGACATTCATAACTAATACAAAAGCAATTTTTATTGCATATGAGGTTTCTGTGTTTTTATGTGTGGTGAATGTTTATTCTCTGAATGTTTTATGTGTTTGTTCATGTATGTTGTAGATGTGAAAGTATGTTACATTTGCAGGTTTAGACAAACTTCTCTAACTTTGTAGATTCTGAGTAGTTATGGGTTCTTAGGCTTGTGCAAGGAGTGCACACCTGAGTGATTCAAAACTCTGTGAAGCTAGTGCAAGGAGTGCACTTGAAATCCATGTTGAGTTCAGAGAAGAGCATGCCAGGTGGGCACACCAGAGCCATTCATTTAACTCAGAAGGGTGGAGTAGTGCCAAGGAAGGCTTATCAGAGTTGTCGAACACTCTAAAGAATACATACCAGAGTTATTGGATACTCTAAAGGATCTGTAAGGAGTGCATCGAGTGAGCGCAAGGAGTGCGCGGGAAGACTTTTGGAAAAAGTCTTAAGTCTGAGTCTTTCAGAAACTCAGAGTGCAAAGAGTGCACAGGGGCAACACTTTGTTAAGTGTTAGTCAAATTCAAGGAGAGAGCGCAAGGAATGTTCCATAGGTCAAGTGGCTTCAATTCCACAAAATCTCAGGAGGAAGAGTGTCTTCACTGCCAGGAGGGAAGAAGAATTTGTTAAGGGAAAAAAAGGCCAAGACCCTTAGAAGTTTGAGCAAGTATAAGCTCAGGAGAGATAGTGTGATTCTGCATAGAGTCTTTGCAAGGAGTGCAGAAGGAGAAACCAGTCTAAATCCCAGAATGTGGAAGTAGCACAGATGTGCGTCAGAGCCAAAGACCATTCAAATTGACAAAATCTCAGAAGGGATAGCGTTTCCAATAGCACAGGCAGAAGCCAAGTCACTTGGACTTGTAGAGGGAAGTTCAAAGGCCAAGATCATTTGAAACTGTCAAAGGAGTTAAAATCTCAAGAGGGAGAGCATTTTTCAAAACACAAGCGAATTCCAAGAGTCGGGCTCACGAAAGAAAGATCAAAGGTCGTGCCTTTGAAAAATATCGAAGTCCATTTTTAGAAGGAAGTGTAGTAGCCACATAGAGGAGCTACAACAGTCGTTAGATATGTTGTCAGGAGAAATCTAGACCGTCAGATCAGATTCCAACAAAAGGAGGAGCACGTAGCAGAGGAGAATAAATCCCACCATTGGATCTAAGCATGAGGATCGACGAGCGTTGGATCCATGTAAGTTGCATGGGCTTTAACCCTCTACCCCTTTTGAAATTTGTAAGTTCGGAGGATTTGTTTGTTACAAGGGTCTAACGGATGAGATCCATTCAGGAGTTTGTAGGAGATCTAACAGTCATTAGATCTAGAAGATTTGTGCAACAGTTAATCGGAGAAGTCCTTTGGACTTCATGCATTCATGAGATTTAGAGCGTGCATCCATCGAGACCCCTGAAGTCCCGAAGGGCATAGCTAATCATAGTCATCTGTTTTCAAAGGATACACGTCGTCAAATCTGAAGGTTCGGGGAAAAGAGACTTCAGAGGAGTTACAGAGTGTTGAGCACAGAGGTCCCCGGAGGCCTGAAGACTGGAGTTCATCCGGACCCTCCATCAACAAGGACACGTGGCACCTAATTCCTTAGTCTGGAGGTATAGCACTCTGAAGGGCTTGCAAAGTGGATCATTTGGGAGAGAAGCGGTCGAAGCTCGAAGTAAATCTGAGTCATTGGTGTCTGTGGGCACATGTCGATAGATCTGACACTCTGGAATGTTACACTCTAAAGGTTTATGTGTATTATTCGTTGGGGACTCCCGAATGTCGAGGTCCTGTAGTTAATCTTAGTCATCCATTTGAGAGAGACATGTGTCATCAAATCCCGGAGTCTGGAAGGTTCGCACTCTGAGAAGAAGAAAGATTTGAGGCAGGAGTTCTCAAGGCTCCCAAAGCTCCAAACAGTGGAGCAGATCTCCACCGTTGATTTCGGTGGATAGGTGTCAACGGATCTGGCACTCCGGAAGGAGGAAGCGACATAGTGCAGAAGCGAAGATCTTCTGAAGCTCCAAAGAGCAAAGAATATCTGGATCGTTGATTCAAGGGATGCGTGGCAGTCAATCCCGAGATCTAGAGGTTTAATACTCTAGAGGGTTTTGTGAATTGGAGAATTTGGGCGAGAAATCCGTCAAAGTCAGAGCTCATCAGGGTCGTCCATCACAGTGGACATGTGGCGCTAGATCTGGGAGTCCAGTGAAAAAGTAATTCGAGAGGTTGTTCTGTGTGGTGCTTCAAAATCTACCGAAGCCAGAGCATCGAAGCATTATGGGTCGTCGATCTGTGAAGGCATCGATGTCGTCTGATCAGCCTTTTCGACGTTCGGCACTCCGCGTGTGTTGGGTTGTGTTGTGTGGATGCCCAAAACTTCTGAAGCCCAAAGAGGAAGAGATCTGAGCCGTCCATTTGACGAGGCTTTAGAGTCGTCGATATAACACTTGGGCATGTTCACTGATTCAGCAATTTTGGAGGTTTGTGGAAAAGCATCGGAGGAAAATCGTCGAAGCCTGAGGCTCGAAAGAGGCATAGAGTCGTTGATCTGGTGGTGGAGTAAGAGTCATTCGATCTTCCTTTTTCAACGATTGACGCTTTGTGAGTGTTATTATGGATTAGACACAGCTAGAAAATCGTTGAAGTGCGAAGTGCCCAAATTAGCGCCCTTTTGGGTTAGCGCCTGGTCATGACCCTTAGTAATATGAGGAGTTGTCCTAAGAAAAGGGACCTAAGGCCAAATTTGATTTAAAAGAGAAAAGGGGATTAGACAGGAAGCACCTGTGGGTTCATTCTTGGACCTGCGCATGAAATTAAGGACCTGTGTAAAGGATTTTGGGGCTCAATAGGGCCCGAAGAGCTGATCCAGCGCTCGATTATGAACGATCCTAGACCAAGAGGTTGAGTGGACCCCGGGAGTGGGAGGGGGTCTGCATCAGAATGTTGATCAAGATATTGGAAAAAGGAGTTTGTGAGCTTCTACAACATACCAGTTGATTAGGTAGCATTAAGTGAATTGATGACAACCATACATGTATGCATTTGGAGTTGTTATGAAGTATAATTGTTGAAGGGAACTAAGGTAAGAATTCCCTCAGTCTAATCTCAATATTTTAATTGATGTAAAGGCATGAGGGCTTGAGTATGAAAATAATATTTGTTTCTTGAATGCATTTATGGGAAATTAATTGCATAGTGTGTTATGTTGGTTATGAGGTCATAACCTAGTTAAGTCAAGAGACATTACTCCTATTATAGAAATGAATCCCATTAGATACGGTCATGTGTGAGGCCATGATGAGAATGAGGCCATGATGAGAATGGATATGGAAAGGATATAGTGCCATCCAAGTGCATAATGGTTTTCCCCTACGTAACTAAGGTTTGGACTGCAATCTTTTTTCCTACACTAAATAGCACTAGGGGATGATGTTCCTAATGTTGTGTATGGGTTGAAGAGGAAGGTATCCAAAAGATCAGATGGGTTGTGGGGAAGTGTTTGGAAGAGGTATTGAAGCATGGGTCATACCTTCCAACTCACATGGTAGAATACATGACATGAACATATGGTATTCCAGAGTCAATGCAAGGATGTATTGTGTAGATGTGGCCATGATTATTGGCACAGTGGTTTTATTTATTGGTAAAGTTTGATTGTATTATGAAAATCTTGGTGCATTGATGATGCATATACAATGAATGATAGTTTCATTCTAGATAATCTGATTAATGGATGAAGTCTATGTTTAATATGAATAATAGTTGGAAGTATTAGAATTATTAGATTAATGTAATTCTAAAAATCACTTCATGGATTGAATTCAAATATTGTGCATGAGATATTAACAACGTGTTTGGTTGCAAGAAAATTGAGAAAATTGCAGGAAGAATGGTCTTGGATATGGAAATAATGTAATCCCATAAGGAATACTAGTATATACCGATGCAAGAGCCAAACATAATGAGCAAAAATCTCATGTGTGGGAATATTTATTTCTTGTATAAACATATTTGAGAAATTAATAACTGAAAATTGTTACGATATACTAACAATTTGTTTGGTTGCATGGAATTGAGAAAAGTGCAGAGGAAATGGTATTGGATATGGTAGGGATGTAAGCCCATAAGGAAGACTCATATATACTACTACACGAGCCAAACAATTATGAGTAGAAAACTCATGTTTGGGAATTTTGTGTTCCTAGGTAAAACAGATTGGAAATTTTATAATTGAAAATTGTATGATGATGTTTCATAATGAAAGTTTGCATATGATGCAGATGGGATGATTTCCACAGGTTATAGACTGATGGTGGAAGTCTAGAAACAAGTTGGCATTCATCTGCATGAGAACACCTTGGAAAATGATGGATCTCCTGAGGAACTGTATAACAGTGAAAGGGATGCATGAGCCTAGAGGGTGAGTATAGCAAGAAGAACCAGGTTGTCAGACCTGAAGAGTGCACTCTTGTGTGAGTTACATTGTCGAAGAACCAGGTTGTCGGGCCTCAAGAGTGCACTCTTGTGTGAGTTTCATTGTTGAACAACCAGGGTGTCAAGCCTAAAGAGTGCACTCGTGTCTGAGTAGCACTATTGAAGAACCAGGTTATTAGGCCTAAAGAATGAACTCGTGTGTGAGTTGCAATGTTGAAGAACCAGGTTGTTAGGCCTGAAGAATGAACTCTTCTATGATTTTCACTACATCAACAAGGTTGTTGTTGGTTATTTTACTGATATGTTTCCTAGCATCATGTTCCCTTGAGTTACCAATAGTGAGATTCCTAGTTACCTATGCCAAAAGACCTTGATAAATGAATGGTGCAGCATGATGGAATGAGGATAGTGAAGGGGGCACATCCCTTGGGTCAACCCTGATAAACGAATGGGACACCATTCCTTGGGTTGGGCAGGTCAAGGGGAAGAGAGCTGGTGGAAATCAGGATAGATGTAGGAGAATGTCAGTGGCTTATGTATATGTTTTGGGCCAAGGTTCCTTTGGATACATTTTTTGGGGCCAAAGTGTCTATGTATTTATGATTTCGGGGGCCGAAGTGCCTATGTATCTATGTTATTAGGGACACACTTCATATGTAATTTGTTTAGGCTAGAATACCTATGTGATTCTAGGCTAGAGAGGCTATATACTTGATAATTGGTCCACATCATCCATGGGATCGAATCCACCCTCCCTATCAAGTGTGAAATCCCCACGTTACACACTTCCATTGAGCTATTACCTGACATTGCTCCAATGGAGCAGTGCCTGCTAACCTTAGTGTCATTGGATGAAAATCATTGATCTTCACTACAAAACAATGAGGCAGTTAAAAAATGATCCAAATCCACCTTCGACCACCATGTCAACCTTCACTCATTTAATGAAGGAGATCTCGTGTTAGCCTACGATATTGCCCACGATGCTCTTGGCCATGGCAAATTCAATTCATTATGGCATGGACCCTACATCGTCCAACATGGAGTCACTAAAGGCACATACATCTTGGCCTCTCCAGGAGACTACCCTCTCAAAGAACCCATTAACGGGTTGTACTTAAAGAATTTTTACGCCTAAGCGTAGCCCCCCTACCTTAGGTTTTTCTTTGTACACATTTGTAGAATTTTTAGTCTTCTTTTCCGCCACCATTCCTCATGTCTGATCTATCATTCGTGTTATTGACAGATGCATCATCCATCATCCTACCACATCGGTTACGCTGACGGTGCCAGTCGCTGGACCCAGAATCTCGTTTCGGCTACTTGAGCCCTCTATACTCCCTCACATGTACTGCTCCACTCCAGTGGCATATGTTTGGGCTCGACCACCAACAACCAAGTTGAATATGACATTGTCATTGGTCTCCTCTCTAAGGCCAGTCACCACCACATGCATCACCTTAGCGTTCTTTTAGATTCCCATCTTGTCATCCTACATCTCAACAATGTATATCATGTTCACGATCCTTGCCTCTTTCGCAAATACCTACAAGTTAGATTATTATCTCGCAACTTTGATTCAATCACATTTACACATATTCTAAGACAACTTAATCAAGTAGCAGATCACATGGATAACCTAGTATTAGATTGGAATTTATCACATTAAACATCATTTTATACATAAACATCGTTATTTGTCATAACACATAGAAAATACATCATAAACATAAAAACATAAGCACATGGAGACATGAATGATCCAAAAAATATATCCATATATATATATATATATATATATATATATATATATATATATATAATCAAAATGTCATCAGTGTTTACAAAAATACATATACAATCACTCGTAGGGAAATGAATCCCCCAACCCCTATCGGTACAAAAATTGGTATCAACTACCCTATAAAAAATGGGCTCCCAAACATATATACAAAAACCCGGCACTCATGGTTCCCCCAGAGCTCCCCCCCAGGTCCTCTGTCAGCTCGAGGCGCCCCACCAGTTGGGGGGCCATCAAGTCCAGAAGGTAGTCACCCAGTCATCATTTCCCCCACTATTGTCACTCAATAGATCAGGGTCCACCACTCTGTCGGTACACCCATGCACTGCTCCAGGACCTCCTCGTCCTAGATATGGGCCCACATACCCTCAAGTATGCCCTGCAACGCCCACTCGAAGTGTCGTCGTAGATCCTCCAGCATCCCTTCGACCTATGCCTATGGCTCATGTGCTCGTCCATCACCATCGTCATCTCATCTCCACCTCTGTCCCACCCTCGGCTCGACAGGAGTCGGTCGTACTAGTCCCCAGTGATTCGAATCCCCGACCATCTCTACCTCTTGTCCTTGGGGTCCCACATTTGCAAAACAACACCAGAGATAGAGTCAGCATCCATATACATACATAAACAATACTATCTGTCAAAATCACAAAACATAAAAACATAATACAAAAACATACCTCATTGATCTCAGTCCTCCCTAGGAGGCAACATCATATCTGGGTCATGATGGTAGTCTATACCCGTGTATTGATACCTCAGTATCACCTATGGCATCTATCACCACACTTGCGCCACCGTGGTGGTGAAATAGTGGCCACCCTCTCCACCTCTGTGTCAGGATAGGATATGGGCCCACCGCATCAATTGCAGCTCTTGTTGCCCCGTGGGCTCGAGTAAGATCCTTGGGCACAACAGAGGCATCCTCTCAAGAAACCAAGCCACCAGAATGGACCCGAATGTGAAGTCACCAGAGTCGACTCGTCGACACCAATTCACCTACCCCATCATCTTGGTGTGCAGAAGCACACCCCATGCAAAAATGTATCCATCAAGGACCTGCTCCACTATCCTCAACTAACCTCCAGTGATCTGCTGAGTCCCCAATGATTCATAGATCCTCACACCATAACAACGATGCACTATGTCAGAAGGTCATAGATCACCTCAATCTGGATGACCGAACCCGACATCGAGTTTCGCCCCATGCAGTGATGAGTCGCTAAGTCACCCATTCGCTCATCCCACGGTAGTTGGGGGTCAATAGGAAGGGCCATCCCATGGAATGGGAGCCCCATCAAGAAATAGACATCCTCAGTGGTCGAGAATGTCAACTTCTAACCCCTAACTATGAATCACTACAAATCAGTGCTCCACATCCCAATAAGATACTGAAGCAGGAACTCCTGCAACCGTATCAAAGGGTAGTCGAAGATCTTGAGAAACCTGCAGGCTGTCAAGTGTCTCTGAAGACCCGGTTGTCCTCTCACCGCCTCCCATAGACGGTCCCAGTCACGCTCTTTCTAGTGCACTGGAATCGTGATATTCAGAGTTTTTCGATCACCTACATCCACACAGAAACACTTGATCAGCCTCATCATCCATAAAACATCAAAAATTTAAAATTTTCAACCCCTTAGCATTGCCTCAAGTGTGTGGCTTTCACCCAGATAGGTGTGCACATGTGTGCGCATGTTCTTTGCACAGTTGGTGTTATCACTAAAATTTCGTCCGCGCATGATTACAAGAACTCAACATCGTCAAACAGTGATGAAGTCATACATGGACCTGAATTAATACCATAGCATTCAAAAAGGTCAAAAAACTATACAAAGTAGTGAAAATTTGAAGAGCGTTATGCAGACATTGGGTGCGCATGCGCATGCGCGTAACAGGAACGCAGAAATCACGCACAGGTGCACGATGCACGACTGTTATCGCAAAAAGTTGCGCACCTGCTAAACGGCGCATTTATGAGAGTGCACAGCCTCCCACCCACTTATGGTTCAGCTCCCAAGCTGATTTGACCCTCAAATATGGACTGGATCTGACTGGTGGGCTGGTCAAAGACCTAGGAATTCCCTAAATGGCCTCTTTTCACACTACAAAACAGTTAAACAATAACCCAAAGCAATGCTATAAAAATCCATGGATGCACCTCATTTTTTCAAGGAATTCAAAGTAATGTTATGCTGCCTCTATTGTCTTGAGGACTCCATCCTTGTCAAGAGAATATTGGCACCATTACATTGGACAATCCACCTCACCATTGAGTGGATTTGTAAAGAGTTCTTTCATCATCATTTTCCATTTTTCTTTGTTGTAAGAAGAGCTAGCTAGTGGGGGTCCAAGAGCCCTCCCTTGGAGGAAGAAGGGACTCATAGTCCCCTTTCTTCTTGGTGCTTTGTTTTCACTAATAGATCAGCCTCAAACATTGGTGACATGGGTCTTATGGTTCTTTTTGTTTCTATGTCTCTAGGCTCATGAATTTAGTTGTTATTGCATTTCTTAGTTTAATTCTTAATTGTAGTCTTTTATTTTCTTTCCCTAACTCTTTTCCTTGCAGTTGTCCTGCTCAGCAGACCCAACTGAGCTTGCAAGAACCTCTATTTTGCTCACCAAGGTGACGAAAGAGGCGCAACAGATTGGCGACTCCAGTGGGGAAGGTATCAATTTCCTACCTCATTTGGGTTTTTCTTGCTCTTCTTTTAGTTTGTTTAACTTGCGGGTGCACTAACCGGCCTAAGCCGACCTGCCAAACAGCCAATTCCAAATTGAATTGAGAGAAATCCATTCGGATTTTTCATTCTCGGTCGTGTGTCATATATGCACGGGTTATTAGGCCCACAGACATGCATCGTGCGCCCATGCGCCTGATTCACAATTATATTTTGCGCACATGCACCTGTTGACTTGTCTCTGTTCACGCGCATGCGCTCTGCGCGCCTCTGTCTCCACTGGGACCCGTGCATTTGTGAAAAATTTCACATTGTAAAGTTGTTGAGATGTGGGGAAGGCCATTTGCCTTCTTAAAAATGATGTCAAGCATGTTTTAAAGCTGCACCACACTTCGTCCCCTCATCATATAAAGGGGTTAGTCAGAAAACACATAGGCACTTAGGAGGATAAAATCAATTTCCCTTCTTTGCTTTTTGCCACATGGATGACTTGTTTTGACTCACAAAATAAGTTGGAAATCATTTTTAATCACATTTAACTTACATTGGGACTAGAAGTTGAGTAACAATCGCTTAGTATGCTCTTCTCTTGTGCCTCCAAGCGATCTTGAGAATCAAAAAAAGATTGTGAAACAATTTCATCTCCCTTAAAGAACATTAAAACCTTTAGGAGAGGACAACAACCCTTCTTGGGACTCCTCTTAGTTTGCTTTTTCAAATGCATCTTAATATTGTAACGGGCCCATACATGCCCACATGCTGCAAAGATAGGATAGTGTTTGAATTTTTGCTTTCTTAGATCAAAACACTAGGGAAGTTTAAAGGTTTTATAACGGGCCCATACATGCCCACATGATCAATCTATGATAGTTTCAAAGCTTTTCTTAGATTACATCACAATAGGAAGTTAAAGGGATAGTAACGGACCCACATCAAACACTTGTCAACTTAGTTAATTAGGTAATCAAACACTTGTAACGACCAAGCGAAGTCCACATGCAGCAAGGTGACATCTAATTCACTAAAAATTTGGCACACTTTCACTCACACACAAAATTCACTTATCACTCACATAGCTTCTTCTTGAAATGTGGAGGTCAAAGTAAGTTTCCTCCAAAGGGATTCCGAAAACACCCCACCCCTTTTCTTGACGAAATTATCCACTCCCATGTTTAAATCAACGAGGTTGGTTTGCACCCCCAACCTCCCAAAACAACTACATCTAAAATCTTTCTAAAAACTCATTAAGTTTTCCTCCACAGGAGGTGCCAAAAGAATTTTTTTAGTCTAGGTAGGATTTCAGGGATAGGCATCCAAATAACTCCCCGTTATCTGGTTCTCATATTGTCAAGACATAGAAGTTGTCAAATAGGGAACTGAAAATCCTCCAAGTCAAGTGTTCCTAATACCATAAGGCAGGGAGATACCCATGAAGGGTTGAAGGCTGAGGTCCAGTTGTTCTGTGCGTCCCCCCTTGAGGCACCCACCTCTTGGACAGGATCCAGCCCGTGACCCATTTCTTAAGCCGAAAATCTAAATTCCACACTTTGACCGAGGTACCTAGTGACCAACTTTAGGACATCTACCAGGTGGAAATTGTGGGCTGCCATTGCACCTTGATTGGATTTTGTGTGGCTATTGGGAAATATCGCCAGCTCTTTCAAGATATGCCCCCTTTACCCTTCATTATAACCAATTATTTCATCCTTCACTAGTTTCTCTTCTAGTGACTTCAGACCCCATTGTTGAGTACTATTGGAAGGTCCAGTGCTATTTGAGAGGAAGGATGTTACGTCTTCTAGGACACGAGCATTTGTTTTTTTTTTATTCCCCACGCGGACAAAACCCACTTACCCATATATATATGCTTCTTTTTCAAAACATTTTTATGTATGATGCACATATGATTACAGTTTGATTTGGATATATATATTGTGTAAACATTCAACACAAAGGCTCTTGTTTCTATATTACTCTCACCACTTTTTGCACACATTCACACAGCTAGTCTAACATCATAGGGGACCCACAGAACCCCCGTCATTCATGACGCTTGCTAAACCTCCCTCCTATCTTAGGAGGAGTGTCTAGTCGTGCCCACTCATCGGCACCTCCTTCACACACTCCTGTGAGTGCTACTATTTTAGGATCAGTTTTGCTTGGTTCTACATTACTTGGGTCCTCTTCCCAAGGTCATCCATTCACTCACTCTCCTTTACACGGAAGCGAGGGACCCACTTCCTCTCAAGGAGGAAGCACCAACCCACCTATCCCCCCTCAAGGGTCAAGTTCACAACACACTATGGCCGGATTTAATCCTCCTCCCCCACTGCAGATGCCATATTTGGCCTCTCTCAACATACCGGATCTCAGCAAACTCACCAATGATCCTATATTGCATGATCCCACATGGTCTACAATGCCAACCAAACTACCTTCAGACATACCAAAGTTTGAAGGAAAGGCAGGCGATGACCTTGCCAACCATGTCATGACCTTTCACCTATGGTGCTCCTCCAATAGAATTATGGATGATTCCATGAGACTGTGATTATTTCAACGCACACTCACTGGCCCATCGGCTAAATGGTATGTCGAAGAAAAATCAGGGTCCCATGCAACTTTTGAGTCATTCGCCAAAGCATTCTTGACCTTCTTCCAATTACCCATCCGCCACGACAATGGTCTAGAACTACTTTCTAATTTCAAACAAACCTCAGCCACACACATCGTTGACCACATTCATGAGTGGCGTAGGCGACGTAGTTTGTGCAAAGCATAAACCACCAAGCAACAGTGTCTCGACTGGTTTTTTAGATCGCTTGTCTCTCTCCTCGGTAAGGATGTAGCTTACACCTTCCCTCAATCTGAAGAGGAAGCCATCAGTGAGGCCCAACAGTATGACCTCATCTATGCACAGTCGGGGTACTTATACACTGTACTTCCTGATCTTCCAAAACCTGTGCCATTTGGCCAAGACAAACCTGGGATGTCTCACTCAATAGACGGACTAATTGGTGCCACCACTCACCACAATCCACAACCCCAACCACCACCGATGTATGGAACACCTCAATACCCGCCGGCATACGGGGGCACTTCTTATTACCCCCCACCCCCTTATCAACATCCATACCCTGTTGCTATACCTCCACCCATCAGTGGACCACCGTCAGCACCTCCCATACATCCACCTATTCCAACAAACAGTGGTACTCCCTTACCCTCAGCTTATAGTACTAGCGAAAGAACTACGCCTTCCTATGTACCTTATGGATCGATACCACCACAGAATCTGTGCTTCCCATTTCTTGGTCCTCTACAACCCATGGCTCCCCCACATCCTCATGTGGGGGTGAATTTTGTTCAACCCTCTGTTGTTCAACAATACCAAAGTTTTGAACAGTTGAATACAGCCAATCCAACCCATCCATCGAACAATGCCAAGAAGAAAGGACAGAATAAGAATAACAACAACCCAGGTCAAGGCGGGAATCAACCCCCACAACACCAACCCACTGGGGGCAACCAAAACCAAGGGAACCAAAACCCCCAAGGGGGCAATAATAATAAACGCCAAGGGAGAAATAACAACAATGTTAAAACCATCTTCCCTTGTGCCCTTTGTGGTAATTTCGGCCATTACACTCATCATTGCCCCCAGATCATTGATTTCAAACGGTTGAAAGAATCTGGTAGTCTTCCCCATTCTCCCGCACCACCTGCCCCTCAGCAGGCACCACAACAATACATGCAACAACCCCCTCCCGCCGTGCTACAAAATCCTATTCCACATCAAGGTGTGATAAACACCCAACAGGACACACAACATCCTCCACCTCAGGTGGGACAATACCTCAACCCCAACAATCCAGCAGATTGTACAATTCTCCTCACAAGTGAGGAAGAAATCCTTCTACAAACACGTAATCGTCAGTATCACACACCCGTTGAGTCTCCTCCCATCCCTCCAGAGACAAACCCTACACCGACAGGACCCCCGTTGGTGATCCCTCGCCCTTTCGCCGAATCACCGCTTCACATCCCTTGCATCCCATTGCATAGGAATGTCCACAACCCATAGGCTAGGGCAGCTCATAACTATAGTTTGCTAGATGACTTAGCGCAATCCCCGGCTGCCATGTCAGTATTGGAGGTCCTCCAGACTTGTCCTACTCAGTGGAAATCATTACTTTCTGCCTTAGGGGCAGTCGACCCTGCAGATACCCGACTCAACACCTTTGATCTTGACAGTGGAGAACCTTGTCTTCCCGCCTTGATCGCTTTTCAAATACCAGTGAAAATACAGAACATCACAGTTCATCAGTGTATCATCAATGAAGGTGCATATACATGCATTATGTACAAAACAGTATGGCAGAATCTTGGTTCCCCCGAACTCATTCCCTCTGCCATCACCTTACGAGCTTATGACGGACGACCATCCTCTCCTGAAGGGCTCTTCCAAAATGTCACCATCGAACTCGGGGGCAAGACTATTCTCATCGATATAGAAGTTATCGACGCCCCTCTCGATTATAATATCTTGTTCGGTCGTAGCTACATGTACGCTATGAAGGTAGTGGCATCTTTCGTCTTTCGTATAATGATGTTCCCTCACAATGGGAAGATCGTTACTATTGACCAAGTCTCACATTATGAGCCTAAACTATCTTCCAACATCGATAACATCCTTCCTCTCATCCACACAAGCCACGACGCATATCCACTCGTCGATATGGGTCTTGGGATTTTTAAAGATCCATCCTTGTTAGGAACCTACCATGGAGCACCACCACTCCTGCATCCTTCCAATCAAGTGTGCGTCATATCATCTAATGAAACTCACACAGAGGATACCCTTCCTCCTACAGAGGCTTCTATCATCTCTGACGTCCCACTCATCGCAGAACCCCCTCCTCAAGAAGCTCCTGCACACTCATCGACCCCACCAGTCCAAGATTCCACCTCTCCCCAAGGACATATCCCAGTTTGGGAGACAGTTCCCCAAGCCATCACTCAAATTCCCTTCTTTTACCCTCCACCAGGTATCGAATCTTTTCAGGTAGCCGCCACGCTCACATTACCAAATATGGTGTTAGCAATCCCCGTTTGGTATTTACACCCACCAGAGATGGTCCCTCGACCATCCCTTCCTCCCCAAAAAGAAGGAATCCCCATGACGATTCTCATTCTTACTCCAACCACACCCCCACTCACTAACCCTTCTACCACAGCTGGGGGCAGGAGAAAGAAGAAGGATCCCGTAGCTCCACTTCCTCCACGCATCCCATCACCTTGCGCACTATGTGAGAAAGAGGACCACCAAACCAACAACTGTTTTTCGCTACCAGAATTACGGAATTTGATCCCACTCAATCAAACTCCCCCAACACTCGCCACTACAGCTCACCCTGCCACTGCCACCCTCCCTTCCAGTAGTAAAGGGTTGAGGACCAAATATGCTTGTGCTATATGTTCTAAATATGGCCACTATACCCACCATTGCCCAACACTACCACACTTTCGGCAGACATTAGTCGTCATACACCAGAACTTCCAGAGCAACCCCAGTCCTGCTACGTCCTCCTCCACAAATATCACTGACATTCGCTATGTCACCACTTCAGTCAATGAACGTATGAGACACCCTTTCTCTCTTTGCGATTCATTAGCTCATTTTACATACCAGTGTCCTATGATCCTTGAATACAGGCAACGTCAATTTACTTTGCTTCACCAACCCGCAGAGGTGATAATTGACATTACCTCGTCACTAGAGGATCTTCATGTCATTTCTCCCGAAACTGAGGCACTCCCAACGCCTCCATGGTTCTTAGATGACGTATCTGAGGATTCACCCCCCAACTCTCCCGCTCATTCCCCTACGGACATTTTACACCCAACCACCACGGGTACCCCTCAGTAATTCAATATATGGTTTATGTCGAGTGAACCCTCATCATCTCCTCACAATGTTCCCCCTGCTTCTTCACCAGGGGGCCACCACACAACCACTGTCACTGAGATCACTCCTCACGACCCCTTGTATTCACGTCACTTCCAATGCGATGAAGAAATACTCGAAGAGTTAAACCACCCAGACTCTCCCTGGGATGCGCTACACCATCGCGCACTCTTCTATCCATAGGAAGCCTCCATGCCTCCTAACAAAAACCCCATTTACACAGTCGAAACCAAAGATTTTATCCCATCAGGGCCTATCAACTGGCTCAGAAATCCCATTCCTGCCCCTGATGTTTTTGAAGAAGGCAATATGGCCAACATTTCCCCAACCATTAAAATCGACATTTCCATTAAAAATGGCATCATCGAGGAAATCACCATTGGAGCTGCTTGCACTCCTCAAGAAATCACCGCATATAAAGCCCTCTTCCAAGAATATAGGGATATTTTTGCCTGGTCATACACGGAAATGCCTGGCCTCGATCCCTCTATTGTCGAACATCACATCGACACCTAGCCCGACATTACACCAGTTAGCCAAAAACAACAATTGCTACACCCATCCAAAGCCGTGGCTATCAAAGCCGAAATTGACAAATTACGCGTTGCCGGTTTCATTTACCCCATCGCTTATACCTCATGGGTTTCCAACCCTGCACCCATTAACAAAAAACAGGGCACTATCCGCGTTTTCACGGAATTTCGCGATCTCAATCACACATGTCCCAAAGACAACTTTCCAACGCCTTTCATCAATCAAATTATTGACGACTGCGCCGACCACGAGGCTCTCTCCTTTATGGACTGATTTTCTGGTTATAATCAAATTCAAATTCACCCCGACGATCAGTATAAAACTGCATTTACGACCCCTTGGGGTAATTTTGCATATCGTGTCATGCCTTTTGGCTTAAATAATGCCGGCACAACTTTCCAACGGGCGATGACATACATCTTTCACAATCTGGCTAAAATCATCCTTGCCTACTTGGATGATCTCACAGCTCGATCCAAGAAATGCACCCAGCATCTCGATGATTTACGAATCATCTTTCAATGGTGTCGTCAGTACAACATCCACTTGAATCCTCTCAAGTGTTTGTTCTGTGTCACTGCAGGGCGCCTCATCGGTTTTATTGTTTCCCAAAGCGGTATTACCATGAACCCCCTCAAAGTCCAAGCTATCACCGAAATTCCACCTCCCCGGAATTTACGACAACTTCAAGTCTACAAGGCAAAGCTAACTTTCTGAGATGCTTTGTCCCAGACTATGCCATACGTTCACACGGTTTCCTTCGCTTACTACGTCACGACATCCCATTTCACTGGGATGACCACACCCAACAGTCATTTGACGATCTTAAAACAACACTTTCAAATGCACCTTTAATTAGTGCACCTGACTACAATCGTGACTATATCCTCTACGTATCAACATCAACTGTATCAGTAGCCAGCGTCCTCGTTCAGCTAGGTGATGACAATCGTGAACATGCCATTTATTACATTAGTAAAAACCTCTCAGGGCCACCCTTGAAGTATAAACACGAAGAGAAACTTTCTTTTGCAGTCGTCCTCGCAGTCCAGAAACTGTGCCACTACGTTCTGCTTCGCACAACAAAGGTCGTCATAGATTCCAACCCTGTGCAGTACTTGCTCATCCGTCAGCAAGTTAACGACAAATTTGCTCGATGGATCGTTATCCTTCAGGAGTATGACCTCGAGTTCTCAACACCTAAGAGTAAGAAGGCCCTCGTTCTCGCCGAACTTGTCACGACCCTCCCCTCTGACACCACCAGTGCCCCCTTCAACACCGACTTTCCCGACGAACATCTCTTTTACATCACGTCGGATGATCCTTGGTACGACGACCTCCTCATCTATCTCCGCACTCAAAAGTTTGAAAACCACCTTTCACGAGATGATCGTCGTCGTATTCTCCATCAGGCCCCTCGCTACCTCCTCATCGGAGACATCTTATACCGGCGGGGTGTCGACACCATTCTTCGTCGATGCCTGACTATTAACGAGGCCGATAGAGTCTTAAATGACTGCCACAATGGCGCATGTGGGGGCCATATTTCGGGCATATCCACTGCTCAAAAGATTATCCGAGCCGGTTACTTTTGGCCTACCTTGTTTCATGATTGCATTCATGCCGTGAAACGATGTGAGCAATGTCAGCTCTACGCCAACAAAGCCCAAGCTCCCCCCACTCTTCTTCACCCTGTCATTACTGCCGACCCTTTTTGTAAATGGGGCCTCGACTTTATGACTTGTAATCCCCCCTCCAGCAATGGTCACAAATACATCGTTGTCGTTGTTGATTACTTCACCAAATGGGCAGAAGCTATGCCCACTTTTAACAACACCGCTGACACTTCAGCGCGTTTTTTCTTTAACCATGTCATATCCTGCTTTGGAGTACCCCTCCAACTCATTTTCGATCATGGGAAACACTTCGAGAATGAGATCTTCGTCGAACTCTCGTCTCGGTTAGGATTCTCTCACGAGTTTGCCTCACCATATTACCCTCAGTCTAACAGACAGGTCGAATCAGTTAACAAAGTCCTCAAGACCATGTTACAGTGCACGGTTAATAAACATAAAACCAATTGGCATCATATGTTATTTTCTGCACTATGGGCTTACCAAACGGCTGTGAAAACCGCTACGAGTTTCACACCATTTCATTTAGTCCATGGGGTTGAGGCCACTCTTCCCATCGAGTGCAAAATTCCCACCCTACACACCGCAATTGAGCTATTACTCGACACTGCTCCAATGGAGCAGCGCTTGCTAAACTTGGAGTCTCTGGATGAAGATCGTCGATCTTCCTTACAAAACAACGAGGCAGCTAAAAAATGATCCAAGGCTACCTTTGATCGCCATGTCAACCTTCGCTCATTTCGCGAAGGCGACCTCGTCCTGGCTTACGATATCGCTCATGATACCTTTGGCCATGGAAAATTCGAGTCACTCTGGCATGGACCATACATCATTCAACATTGCCTCACCAAAGGCGCATATATCCTAGCCTCTCCTGAAGGCCTCTCTCTCAAAGAACCCGTCAACGGGTTGTATCTCAAGAAATTTTACACTTAAACGTAGTCATTCTACTTTACGTTTTTTCTTTTCTAGCGTTTTTAATCTTTTTTCCTTCCCTCACATCTAAACTATCATTTGTGCTATTGACAGATGCTTCCTCCATCGACCTACCACATCGGTTACGCCAACGGCGCCAGCCGTTGGACACAAAATTTCGCTTCGGCTGCTTGGGCTCTGTACACCCCCTCACATGCAATACTCCATTCAAACGACATATGTTTGGGGTCAGCAACCAACAACCAAGCCAAATACACCGCCGTCATTGGTCTCCTAGCCGATGCCCAACATCATCGTATTCGTCACCTTAGCGTCTTCCTCGACTCTCAACTAGTCGTACTCCATCTCAACAATGTGTACCGCGTACGCGATCCTTGCCTCTTTCGCAAATACCTGTAGGTTAGGCTTTTATCTCGACATTTTGATTCCATTACATTTACACATATTCCAAGACAATTGAATCAAATTACAGATAACCTAGCTAATATTGTGTTAGACTGGCATATATCACATCAAGCTACCTCTACACATACATAAACATATCAAAACCCTTTCACAGCATATACATAGAATAGACATCATCAAAACATTAACCAAAAACATGTAAACACCACATAGATATCAAACATGTATACTCATGTATATATATAGGTCCAAAGTACCATCTGAATGTTTACATACAAAAATACAGGTATCCGCAGGCCAATGAAGCACCTCGGTACAAAATGGGCTCACTAGCCTATATATATATATATATATATATATATATATATATATATATATACATCAAATGCATCAGAGCACCACTCACGATGCCTCTAGAGCACCACCGCCTGCTCCTCCCTCAAGCGGTGGCGACCCACCACCACCTGTCGCAGGCAGTGGTGGTCCACCCCCGACCGGCCCCTCCTGCCCCGGCAGCAGTCGTCCAGTCGTCATCACAGCAACCACTGCTGCCCGTCGTACTATGGCCCACCATGGCGGTGGCACCCCCACACACTGCTCTAGGAAAGCCTCATCCTGAATGCGCGACCATATGCCCTCAGGCACATCCTGTAATACTGTCTCCAGACGACAGCGTATGTGCTCAAAATCAGCTCCAGTCGCCGTCGGAGGAGTGTGTGATGGCCCAGCACCAGGGTCATCAAATCGGCGCCTCCTCGCTGCCCTCTCTGGCTCAGCTGGTCGCACCGCGGTGTCCTCACGCCAACGTCTCTCTCCCCACGACGGTCTCTCCGGCGCTCTCTGCAACTCCACCTCGAGCCCGCGAGGTGCCACATCTGCACATACAAACAAACACCAGATAGTATCAGCACCTACATCATATACATAAGGCATGCTATCTCAAAAAACACAACACATACATATCAACATCATCAAATCAACATACCTCGATGGTGAAAAACCTCCTCTGGAGGTAGCACCATGTCTGGATCATCCCGGAAGTCAATCCCGGCATAGGGGTAACGTAGTATCACCTGCGGCATCTACCGCCATACCTGTGTCACCTCTGCTGTGAAGAAGTGGCCACCCTCGCCACCACCATGGCGAAGCAACATGGTCGACCACCGCCTCAGTCGTAGCTCTCGCGCCCCGGGCGCACCCAAAAGAATCCTAGGGCGCAACATCGGCACCCTCTCCAGAAACCAAGCCACCAGGATGGACCCGAAGGAAAAATCCCCCGTATCTGTGGACCGACAGTGGTCCAACTGCCCCACCATCCTCGTGTGCAGCGTAGGCCCCCAGGCAAACTGCTCGTCGGCCAGCAATCTCCCCATCACCAACAACTGGCCCCCACTGATCCGTTGGGTCGCCAGTGACCCATATATTCTCACAATCATCGCTACTATATAGCAATGCACCAGGGCATCTATCGACCCAATGCTCACAACCATCCCGGACATAAATTTCTGACCTGAACAGTATCTCCGGCCAACGGTTGCCAGGGTCAGGTCCCTCGGTAGCACCGGCTCCATCGGTAGGGGCACACCCCGAAACGGGAGCCCAGTCAAGAAGTACACATCCTCCACCACAGTGAAGGAGATCTGCTTTCCTCGCACAAGGAAGCAGTGCAGCTCTGGACTCCACATCTAGATCAAGAACTGCAGGAGATACTCCTACGCCCGTATCAATAGGCACTCAAAGAACTTTAGCAACCCACAGGCTGCCAAAGTCGCTCGCACACATGGCTCCTCAATAGCCACGACATCTCGTAGCTGAGACCAATCTTGCTCTTGCCAACCCACTGGCATCGTGCAAACTATCCACCTGCAGCCACAACAAAGAGTCTTATATCAGCCCACGAGACCATCAACAATATCACAAACATCAATTTTACACCCGTCAACTTTGCCTCTAAGGCACGGCTGTTTTAACCCACAGGTGCACACACATGCACGCCTGTTCACTACACAGGTGTGCATGCATGCGCACCTGTTAGCTTCACAGGCGCGCTCTCAGGCGCGCCTGTTACCTACATAAGCGCGCATGTCGCCTACATAGGCACGCACTGGTGCGCGCCTGTCCACGTCAAAGTCGCGCACAAATGCGCAGCTGTACAGCTGACAGGTGTGCACATAGTGCAGACCTTTAATTCCCTCACCTGCGCCCCCATGCGCGTCTATCCAGTGGGAAGGCGCACATGTGTGCGCGCCTCCTTCCAGATCGCCTGTGCACGTGGGGCCCACACCCACAAAACCCCTCTATACTACCCTCTGTACAACCCCTACCCAAAAAATGAAATCCTATTTCTATGCAGGATGATCAGACCACTAACCTGACGCTCGCTAATCGCCAATCGAATGCCTCGTCCTCTCCGAATCTCCAAATCTCCTCTGAAAACTGCTCGTCCAGTCACTATTGCAACAAGTACAAATGAGGTGGCAATGTGGGCCCTACAGCTATATATAGGCCTTTTTTCCAAACTTCCACTCACCATTCCGGGAGCCCACGGTGTCCTTTTCTCGATCCATCTTCAGCCACGAGATCAGCATCTCGTCATCTACATCATAGCAGTCCCTGGGCCTCTTTTCATCTTGAGCCCCCGGGGCGCCATTTTTTCATACCCTGGTCAGGTACGCATGCGCATATTCACGCTTATCAAATGCATGCTCATATCTTTGATCCTCTTCAGATATTGTTCACTTTGGGTATTTGGTTTTCATGTGTGCAGGTACTTGATCATCATACATCAGCACAACCCCTTCAGGTATATACTCAGCACTGGCATGTAGTCTTTCCCTCTATATCGCAGTTACATTTCCAGTCACACCCTCTGATATTTTCCTCTAGGATCCCCATTTCCGACTCTACAATACCCACACCTCCATTTGCATCTTCGATACTGTCACCCGGTAGCATTATTCCCCACATGAGTTGTCCCATTCATAGCACCTTGTGGCACTTCTGACACTCATGTTGTTGTTCAAAACCCTTTAGGGATGGGAGTCTCGATAGTCTTTCATCATGTCGCGAATCAACCACATACTCCTTCTCCTCATTTTGCTAGCTTTCCCACATGGACTCCCAGTTTATCTCTTCACGGTTCTATTTTTTTATTGCACCTCTGCAGTATCATGAACCCTACATTTCGTCCACAATTAGTTTGTCCATCAGCAAATCTCCCTTCATTTCACCTACCTCATACAGAAACTCACCAATGGGCCCCCCACCCTTCATCATTTTTCCGAGCAAATTATGCCCTACATGGGACACCCATATCACACTGGGGCACCCGTTTCTGTATTTGTACATTTCCCCCCAATTATTCATTATTTATTGTACAAACGTCTTTATTTCCCATCATTACATTACCTTTTTGTCATCACCTTTGGCGACCTGCTTCCCTCTTTTTGGCCAGCCGCAACCCATGTCACCCTTGGTTGGAGCACTACTTATCATCTTCCCTTGCCAGCATCATCCATATCTTCATAGTACCCCACAGGTCACTTACCTCTGCCCTCTGAATTTGTTCACCTTGTCCCACCTCTGGCACAACTTATCCCGGGTCTTGTCGTCCCCCTGACACTCGACCTCGTTGAACGGTTGCGGCCACTTTTTATCTCACACATACTCCAACCAAGGGTTGTCTTGAGTCTTCCCACATCTTGACTTCTCCCATGTACCTCCTCCACTTCCTCACCTCACCTAGTAGATTTTACGGAGGCATTTTCTTATGGGAGTCTCGTCCCCCTTTTTGTTGACATCAACACAGTTTCCAGAAGGGCGACAATATCTTGATTCTCATTATCCACTCAATGAGAGATCTTGGATGGCACAGGGTGAAACACCATTGCTCCCTGCTGTCATTGACCCCCATAACATTTGATGCCAACACTTTCTCATGTTGCGGTGGGTCTTAATTTGCGACTATTGCAGTTAGTTCTTTTATTTGTCGAAGACCTATGAACTTGGCAGGGCTATCAATGCCCACATAATCACTGCTACTTATTACCGCGATCACTGCCTACTATTCAAAGCATGTTCATTTGCATAATTGTCTTCTGCCTTTATCACGACCACCCCCGAGGGCGCTGCAGTTGTCTACACCAACACTTCAGTCATCTTTTTTCAGAGTTACATGACACGAGCATCGGGCATGCCCGCCTCGTTTGTACACAGTTTTCTATTTTTACACCTCATGGAAGGTCAAGTCCTACCAGTTCCTTTTTCCCTCCAACGGATCTCTCTGGACGATCCCACTATTTCTCTCTCTTACAACAACATTCTCAATAGAAGAAACATTGATGGATTTCGGCTATACGTATGCTCCTAACCTCATTCATTAGGGGGCATCTGTTATCACTGAAATTTCGTCCGCACATGATTACAAGAACTCAGCATCGTCAAACAGTGATGAAGTCATTCATGGACCTGAATTAATACCAAAGAATTCAAAAAGGTCAAAAAACTATACAAAGTAGTGAAAATTTGAAGAGCGTTATGCAGACATTGGGCATGCGTGAACATGTGCGTAACAGGAACGTAGAAATCGCACATAGGCGCACGATGCACGATTGTTATCACAAAAAGTCGTGCACCTACTAAATGACGCATTTATGAGAGTGGTCGGCTTCCCACCCACTTATGGTTCAGCTCCCAAGCCGATTTGACCCTCAAATCTGGATTGGATCCGACTGGTGGGCTGGTCAAAGACCTAGGAATGCCCTAAATGGCCTCTTTTCACACTACAAAGCAGTTAAACAATAACCCAAAGCAATGCTATAAAAAGCCATGGATGCACCTCATTTTTTCAAGGAATTCAAAGTAATGTTATGCTGCCTCTATTGTCTTGAGGACTCCATCCTTTTCAAGATCATATTGGCACCATTACATTGGACAATCCACCTCACCATTGAGTGGATTTGTAAAGAGTTATTTCATCATCATTTTCCATTTTTCTTTGTTGTAAGAAGAGCTAGCTAGTGGGGGTCCAAGAGCCCTCCCTTGGAGGAAGAAGGGACTCATAGTCCCCTTTCTTCTTAGTGTTTTGTTTTCACTAATAGATCAGCCTCAAACATTGGTGACATGGGTCTTATGGTTCTTTTTGTTTCTATGTCCCTATGCTCATGAATTTAGTTGTTATTGCATTTCTTAGTTTAATTCTTAATTGTAGTCTTTTATTTTCTTTCCCTAACTCTTTTCCTTGCAGTTGTCCTGCTCAGCAGACCCAACTGAGCTTGCAAGCACCTCTATTTTTCTCACCAAGGTGACGAAAGAGACGCAACAGTTGGCACTCATGCGCAGTTGTTTGAGCAATAGTTGCGCACTCATGCGCGATTGTCTGTCAAATAGGTGCGCATCACATGTGTGCATGTCTTCCCATCTCTCGTGCCCACATGCACGGTTGTGTCAAGCATAGTCACACATTGTTCACTGGAAAAGGGATTATACCTGTGCATATGTGTAGGTTTTCCTCCTTTTCCCGCGCACTGGTGGGCCCCTACCCAAAAAATCCTCTGTACGTCCCTTCGTACAGTCCCTACCTACAAATTCAAAATTTTACAAGATGTAGGAGGATAGGACCACTAACCTGCCTCTTGCCATTCCCGGATCGGTAGACTCAAGCTCCCGCAATCTCCAAATCTCCTTAGATCACTCTTGTCAATTCAGTTATAGTGACAGGTACAAATGAGGTGGCATTGTGGGCCCACCAGCCATATATATCCCCTTTTTCCCAACTTCCACACTCTGTTACAGGAGCCCAGAGCCTTCATTTTCCGATCTGTTCTCAGCCACGGGAATTTGGTCCCACCATCTACACACTCACATTCCCCGGGTCACCATCTTCACTTTCCCCCGGAGGAGCATTTTTTCACACCACGTTCAAGTATGCATGCTCATGTTCAATTTTATCAAACAGTTGTTATATGTTATTTATCATCAGATATTGTTCACGTCTAGTATTTGGTTTTCATGTGTACAAGTACTTGTTCCACAAGCTTACAGCCCCTTCAGGTATATTTTCAACACTAGCATGTAATTATTCCCTATGTCAATTAATTGCATCTCCCAGTCACACCCTCAAAGATTTACCTTTAGGTTCCTTACATTTAGATCTGCAATACCCTTACCTCTGTTGCATTTGGGTACTGTCACCTAGTAGCACTCTCACCCACATGAATTGTCCCATTCATAGTTCCCCTTGGAAAATTGACACTCATGTTGATTTCACCCCCCTAGGGATGGGAGTCCAGAGAGTCTTATGCACTTCCGAGAATGAACCCCATACTTCTTCTCATCATATTGCTAGATTTCCCAATGGACTCCTGGGTCATATCATCTCATTTCTATTGACTGCAACTCTGCAGTATCATTAGCCCTCCATCTCATACACCATCAGTTTGCCCATCTGCAGATTGTCCTCCATCCATTTACCTCATATAGAAACCCACCCATGGGGCCCCCACCATCCACCAGTTTTCTTTCACAAACTTATGCCCTAACAAGCCAAGCCATCTTTCACTGGGGCACTCATTTCTATATCTGTAGACTCAACCTAAATTATTCATTATTTATTCGGTAATTGTAAAAATCTTTTTTTTCCAGCATATACTTAGCGTTTTCGTCGTCACCCTTGATGGCCTTCTTTTTTTTGAAAAAGCAACCCATGTCGCCTTTGGTTGGGGCATCCACTCCCTTTTCATACCGAAATTTTTCACAAACCTGAGTATCCCACGTCCATGTACCCATGATCTTTTAGTGTGTTCACTTTGTTAGCCTCTGGAACAGATTAACCCCATATCTAGTCATCCCCCTAACACTAGATCTAGTTTTACAGTTGTTGCCAATCATCTTTCAAAGCATTCCCCAACCAAGAGCAGACTTGAGTCTCATCGCATCTTGACTTCATTCATGTTACCCGTCAGTACCTGATATCATCTCAGTGGATTTCACAAAGCCCTTTGCTTCTTGGAGTCACGTTTCTCTTTCTGTCGACATCGGCATAGTTTTCGAAAGGGCGGCAGTATCTTGACTCTCATTACCTTTACAATGAGGAGTCTTGGACGTCACCGAGAGAATCATCATTATTGTCTGATTTTGTTGACCCCCATAACATTTGACTTCAGCAAACTCTCATGTTACGGTGGGTCTTACTATGCGACTATTGCAGTTGTTTCATACCATCCGAAGACCTCTGAATTCATTAGGCCATCAATGCCTACGAGTCATCGAAAATTCTTACAGTCGTCCTTGCCTTACTTCAGAGTCTGTTCACCATTCAAAACTGGCATCTATTGTTATCAACCGCCCCTGAGGGCATTGCAGTTATCTACATCAACATACATATTTAGTTATAGTCTCACATTTTGGTTACATTACATGAACATGGGGCATGCCCACCTCGTTTGTACATAGATTTTCTTTTTTCTCCCTAGAAAAAGGTTTGGGTCCCATAGTTTTCCCTCTCCCTCTAACAGATCACTCTTGCAGTTCCTCTCTTCACTCTTCATTACAATGGCACTCTTAGAAAAAGAAACATTGATGTATTTTGGCTATACGTATGCTCCTAACCTCACACGTCAGGGGGCATCTGTTATCACTAAAAAATCGTCTACAACATTGCACGCAAATGGTTAAAGAAACACATCAATGCCAACAACAATTAGTCCACCTACAACACTGAAATGCATTCAAAAGGAAAAAAACTATACAAATTGGGTAAAAAATTGAAATGCATAGATTCACCAAAGTGAGCGCACGCACAGTGCACAATGTGCGCGGGCCAACACATCCCTCAGCATGCACAATGCGCGACTGTGTATGAGAAAAGCCATGCACTTCTATGAAAGGCGCATTTATGGATCTTGTCAGCCCCTCAACCACTTATGGACCAACCTCCAACATGATTTGACCCTCATATATGAGCGAAATCCAAATGGAGTTTGGCCAAGGACTAGAGGGTGCCCTAAAAGGCCCCTTGTTCACACTATGAACTATTTACATTTTTCCATGTATGAATGTTATAAATAAGAGCCATGGGTGCACTAAGAAACCAACCTTCATAGTATTGTTATGCTGCAAGAATTCTCCCTTGAGAATCCTCTTTTCTTGTTGGAGCCTTCAAGCACCATTTCAATAGACCATTCCACTCACCTCTTGAGGGAATAGGCATTGTTGTTCTTCGCCATTTGTCATTTCTTCTATTGTATGAAGAGTTCTCCATAAGGGAAGTCAAGAGCCCTCCCACGGAGGAAGAGGGGACTCATAAGTCCATATTTTTCTCTATGATGTTTTGCTTACTAATCTATTGATCCATTGGTAGCATTATGTTGGTCATTGTTTGATTTTCATGGTTCTAAGTTTCTCATGCTTTCTAACATTTATTTCTTAGTTATTTTAGTTTGTTTCTTTGTTTATACATGCGTTTGGCTTGTTTAACCCACTCAGAAACTTTTGTCTTTTCTAGCATACTCATCTAGACATGCTAGTGTTGTTTTTTTGCTCACCCAAGGGACAAAACCAACACAACAATGGTCATCATCCCCTGCATGCATTTTTGAAGGATAAAATTGAGGGACAAATAACATAGTAGAACGTTGCCAACCTCCAATTGAAAGTCGTGACCTTTAATTTTAATTGTTAAGGGTTTTAATTGATTAAAATTTTATGTGCCCAACCTAAGTTAACGATTGCATATAAAAAATTGCACATATGAAGTTATGTATGAAAAGGAAAAATAAGATATAACTCAAGTTATTTAGTGGTGCGATAAATTAATCATATTATATTATTGAAGTTTAAAATCTCAAGGTTACAAGGTTATTGGAAAAGTCAATAGTCAATAAGGGAATATAAAAGTCCATTCAATTATTGTAAAAAGATATTATTAAGGAGAAATTAGAAATTAAGAGGAGAAAGGAAAACTATAAAAAGGTATAAGTGAAAAGACATCACTACTATCAAAAGTTATTAAAAGGGTGATTAAAAAATAATCATAAAGTTAAAAAAAAAAAAAAAAAAAAAATTATTATTATTTGCAAATTTAAAAAGGTATTTATAAAGTGAAAAGGCAATATATATTATAATCACAAGGTTCATAGGGATATTTTTAGGCCTAAGAGATAAATAAAAATAAATAAATCCAAAGTCCAATTCAAGTTATAAAAAGGACAATTCAAAAATGGAAGGAGGAAGATTCCCTCATACTTATAAAAAATATGTGGATTATTTATTAGAAGTTAATGGGATTATTCAAGGAAAGAATATCAACATCGTTGTTTTCCCGAACACTAGGAAAAATCACATCAATTTTGACCTGGGGAACCAGTTAATGGTTTTAAGACCAAATATAATTGAAAATGACACATGTCTTCCCAATGAGAAGTATGAAATTAAAAACCTACAACTATCTATTGGTGATTATAAATTCATAGCTCAACTCAATGTGGTATCAATGTATCAAGACAATGTTGATATAATTCTAGGGTCAACTTGGGTAGATACATTGGGTACTTTTATTTTCAATACAAGGAGAAAGTTTTTAACATTTTCTTATAAGAGGAAGAAAATCACATTACAGGAAGTTACAATGATGTCAATTTCAAAAGCTCCATAAAAAAGTGATCATTCAAGATAACCAGAAGTCAATACAAAATTTGCAAGATAGACATAAAAAATTTGACAAGATCATCATTAAAAAAGACGAAGAGATTTCTCTCTTAAGAAATCATAATCAAAAACTAATTGCAAAAATCATGAAGTCCAAGGAGAAGAAGCGTTGTTTTCAAAAGTTGGAACAAGAAAATCAAGGTCTCAAAGAGAAATTAACCGAAGAAAAGGAAGAAAGCTCCTGCCTAAGGAACCTTAATCAGAATTTGCTAGAACAAATTAAAAGATTAAAGGATGAAAGAAAGGAGAATCTAAAATAAAAAAAATAAAGATGACAAGTCAGAAGATAAATAAGAACTTTTACGATTAAAACAACATAATCAAGATTTACTAACACAAATTAAAAGACTTAAACATGATAAGAATTCTTTGCAATAAGAGCTAGATCTCAAAACATCAATAGTCGATAAAGAGACAATGACTGAACCTATGGAACTAGAGAAGTGTTTAGATGTAAAAATCTCAATTATGGATAAAGGAATTAATACTAACCTAGTCAACCTTACAACTCATGTAAAGAGGTCTTCAAATGTCGAAGTAGAAACAATCCAGGGGTATGAAAAGGAATCAATTCCAAAAGTTAATCAAGAAAATTCTACAAGTATACGAAGTAAAAATCAAGTTGCAAGGATGCATTATCGACATCCTGATCACAAAAGTCGATGCTTCAGCCAATCAATGTATCAACATAAACAAATAAATGATATGCCGAAGAATATTACTTCCACTACAATTGGGGCTCAAAGTAGAAGCTATCATGGGGGTTGAAATGCATCAAGTTCTTTCCAAGAACCCTATAAAAGCCCAATTCCGTTGAACATCGAATTAGGATGGGCAAACTCTATTACAATTCAACAGTTCTTCTCAACGCTTAGAAGATCCTATCATCTCAAGTCTTCAACGACTACTAACTCAAGAATGAAGAATTAGGAAACAATAATTACAAGCCAGCGCAAGAGATAAGTTTTCCATAAAGAATGCTTTGAGGACAAAGCATTTTTAAGGGGAAGGCAATGTTATGAACACAATATATATAGAAATAGATATAATTAATAATAATTAAATATAATAATTAAACACATCATAAATGACAAGTCATGTTTTATCTAAAGGACATGTCTATTCATGAAAGGGCACCCCCTGTGAGGATATATAAACGGACCCTCATTCTCATTGTACTCATCTCATATCATATTCATTATTCATATTATTATTATCCTATATGGATTTATGTGTACTATCATATTTATATTGGATATTCTTTGTGTGAAAGAACTTTGCTCGTCTCAGATTTAGGTAAAGGGTGGAGAGGCTTTAGGATCTCAGAGTGTTGGGATTAGGTCAGAGGCAGATACTCTTGGGCAAGGAGATCTTACTTCTCCTTTGACTACTTTAGGGAAGAGGAAACCGAGATGGTTTCAGGAGACCATGAAGGAATCCAAGGAGAACGTAGGAGAGCCTAAGAGATATTTCATAGAGAGAAAAGCACCAGAGAGGCTTGGGTCCTATTTGGCGATGGTGACAACTATCTCAAATATAAAGCCATAGACATTTGCGCAGGCAGTTGACCAACAGGTTTGGCGAGAGGCCATGCTGGAGGAGTATGACTCCATTATGTGAAATGATGTTTGGGAGGTGGTTCTAAGGCCAGTGGGGAAGTCAATTGTGACTTCCAGATGGTTGTACAAGACCAAGTATGTTGTAGATGGCAGCATAGAGAAACACAAGGCCCGATTTGTGGTGCGAGGATTCTCTCAGGTAGAGCGATTTGATTATAATGAGACATTCGCACCAATTGCAAGATACAGCTCCATTAGGAGTATTATTGTGACATACCTCAGCCTCCAAAGCCGAGGCATGCCACCGACAAGCTTTCATATGCGGAAACTATCATACTTATTACTTTAAAAATAACATCTACTTTTTGTTAACATACACAAAATTATGCGAAATCATACAGTAAATAAACAGAGATGTAACATACAACATGTAATTAAGCATGTATAAAAAGTACTTATCTATTTAAGAAGGCCACCAACTGCGTGCATACCTTCCACTAACCTCCCAACCTTAGACCATGCTGCTCCAACCTATCAGCAATGGGTCACCCCCGAGCTGGGACTAAACTCCACCCAAGGTAAATGAAATCCTAGGCTAGGCTAAAGTTACAAAATCTCCAGGAAGGATTATTTCTCGAGGAGTCCACTCATGTCCACAACTTATAGTCCCTCATTCCCCACATTTCTATCCCACCCAAGGGAATATGCCCATTCTCTACTTGACAGTCCTTCGACTTCCCCACTCCCCTTCTAGGGCTTCAACAACAAGCCGGACAAGAAGTCTCAGACAACTACAACTGTCGTGAGGCTCCCTCTGGGAAAATCACTTCCCCAACAACCTCTTTCACCTAGAGAGAGCTTCTCACAGGCCTGATAATGTAATTCTTCAGTCTAGCTCCTAGACCAATCCAATCCAGGTAATCACAACAGCAAATCGGGTATGGCTCTGGTAAGGACAATAAACCACATCAGTCCAGAGAAAAACATGGGCAGCAACAACAAATGGCTAAGGTGTGATTTGGCTCAGGAAAAATACAAATGTGTTATGCTTCACAGGAAAAGTATGGGTTAGCTTCACGGGGTTGCAAGTTACAGAGCTTGCAGAGGTAAAATGATGGAGGAAGTGGGTGTTGCGTGAATGCTCAATCTGAGTGTGTGAGTGTGTGAATTGGGAGCCTGGAAAGAATGGCTAAGCGAACCCCCACAATGGTTGATTTCCCACATAAAAATACATGCGTGCAGATTGACACATGGCTCTCTTGGGAGCTCATTCCTCTCCCCCAAAGAAACTTAGGATAATAGGGTTATTTCCCAAACCTTAGTCTTTAGGAAAATATATTATAATATTCCCTTGAGGTTAAGCTCTTCAATCTTAGCCCTTTTTCCTAGCCTCTTAGCTCCTTCCTTTTCCCTCCCTAGTGGAGCTTAGTCCCCCATAACTCTTTCTTCATGGTCGGTTTACACGCAGCAATGTTTTTTATATTAATGATATGCATGATTACATATAAAAAAAATAGTCTCACTGGCCTTTAGCATCACATAAGCCACCTAGCTTATAAACACTTGGCTCACCAACCTATAAACTTAATCACAATTCAGCAGGGGCTTGGCCTTGGGTTATTACAATCCCCTCCCCTTATTTATGCACTGTCCTCAGTGCATTATATTTACATCTTACAGCAAGATTTTCAAAAAAAATAAAAAAGATGCAGGTATTCTGCCCGCATGGCCTCTTCATGCTCCCAGGTGGCATCCTCAAGACCGTACCAGGTCCATTGGACCTTTACAATCTCGATGGATCGATTCTGAAACTGCTTGATTTTCTTGTCCAAAATGCGTACCGGATGCACTTGAAAAGTGCCTTCTTGCTCCACCTAAATCACATTCCAATCAATAACATGATTAACATCATGTATATATTTCTTAAGAAATGATACATGGAATACATTATGAATGGTCATAGATGCAAGTAATGCAAGCATATAAGCTACAATCCCAATTATTTCTAGGATTTCAAATGGCCCACAGTAACGAGCTGCCAATTTGGAACAATTTCCGAACTTCAGGGAATTTCTATTGGCCTTCACTTTCAGAAACAAATGATCTCCAATACAAAATTCTCTGTGAATTTTTCCCTTATCAGCATAGCTTTTCTGCCTGTCTTGAGCAGCCTTTAAATTATGCTTAATCTTTGACATCTTCTCTTCCATTTCCTTGAGCAACTCGGGCCCAAATACTACTCTATCAGCTGGGTTGTCCCAGCTTATTGGTGTGTTGCACTTTTTGCCATAATGTACCTCAAATGGGCTCATCTTCAAAGATGCATGGTGCCCATTATTGTAAGCAAATTCTACCAAGTGTAGATAGTCCTCCCACTTTGATGGTTTTTCCATCACATACATTCTTAGCATATCCTCTATCACTTGGTTCACGCTTTATGTTTTCCCATCAGAATCGGGATGATAAGTTGTGTTGAAGTTCAGATTTGTTCAGAACCCTTTGAATAATCCCCTCCAAAACTTTGAGGTAAACTTTGGGTCTCTATTAGACATAATTGTCTTGGGTATGCCATGCAATCGTGCTACTTCCCTCATATAAATATTAGCAACATTGGTTGCCTTGTGAGTAATATTCATTGGAATGAAATGGGCAGCTTTAGTAAGCTTGTCCACCACCACCATGATAGAATCATGTTGTTTGCTTGTTCTGGGCAATTTGGTGATGAAATCCATTGACACCACCTCCCACTTCCACCCAGGAATGGGCAATGGCTGCAGCAACCCAGCTGGGTGTCTATGCTCAGCCTTGACCTTTTGACACTCCAGACATTTAGCAATGTACTCAACGATTTCTTTCTTCATTCATGGCCAATAGTATTGGCTTTTGACTGCTGCAATTGTTTTCTAATATCTGGGGTGTCCAGCAAAAGGTACATTATGCATCTCCTTCAAGATCATACTCCTCAATTCACGAGAATTGGGTACATAAATTATGTTCCTATACAAGATAATTTCATTAATTCTCAATTTATAATCTTCAACCTTCTGATGCATTTTACCTTGTTGTAGTTTTGTTACCATCTCCATGCACTACAAATATGCTTTTGCAGCCTCAGAAATTATGCCTTTAAGATCAGTCTAATACATGTTAATGGTTGTAGCATGCAGTTCATGCACTCCCCTGCTAAGTGAATCAACCACTTTGTTCTATTTTCCTTTGATGTGCTTGATATCAAAGTCATACTCATAGAGGAATTTTAACCATCTGCTCTACCTGGCATTTAAAGTTGGTCGATCAAATAAATATTTCAAACCATTATGGTTTGTCCTCGGTATTTTTCCCATGAGGTTGTACCTCCACTTCTTCAAGGCGTGTACTATGGCTGCCAACTCCAAATCATGAGTGGCATAAATCCTTTCATGCTCTTTCAATTTTCTAGATTCCAAACATACCACAAATCTGTTCTGACTAAGGACTCCACCAAGTCCTTCTTTGCATGCATCTGTTCAAAGCACAAAATCTTCATTCAGATCTGCAATTCTCACAATTGGCACACTGGTTAACAACTGCTTCAAATATTGGAAGATCTTTTCACGCTCTGTTGTCCACATAAACTTCACCCCCTTCCTTTGCAAGGAAGTAATCAGGTGAGCAATCCTTGAAAACCCGGCAATGAATCTTCTGTAGTAGCCAACTAGACCCATGAAGGATCTGGTTTTTGTCACATTATTAGGTGATATCCACCCTTTTATAGCTTCAATATTTATGGGGTCCACTGTTATCCCTTATTCAGATATTATATGCCCAAACTAGTGAATTTGGTTCTGATAGAATGAGTACTTGCTCAATTTGGCATACAATTGGTGCTCGCTTAACACTTGTAACACCATCCTCATGTGATTCTCATGTTCTTCTTCTAACTTGGAATATACAAGGATGTCATCCAAAAAGACAATGACAAACTTGTCTAAGTATTCTCAGAAAACACCATTCATTAAGCACATGAAAACAGTTGGCGCATTTGATAGCCCAAATGGCACCACTGTGAATTTGTAATGACGTACCTTGTCCTGAAGGCAGTCATGTTGATGTAGTCATCTCTGATCCTTACTTGATGGTAACCAGATCTAATATCAATCTTCGAAAATATTTTTTCCTCCCTCAATTGATCGAAGAGGTCATCTATCCTTGGCAATGGATATTTGTTCTTTACAGTTACATTGTTTAACTGTCTGAAATCAATACATAGCCTCAATGTCTCATCGTTCTTCTTCTTGAATAAAACTGGGGCACCCCAAGGTGACACGCTTGGGAGTATATACCCCTTCCTCAGAAGTTCTTCAAGCTGCATTTGAAAGTTCCTTTAGCTCTGGATTACTCATCTGGTAGGGAGATTTGATACTGGAATTGCTCCAGGCATTAATTTTCTAGACAAATCAACATCTCTTTTAGGAGGTAATCCTGGTATTTCCTTGAACACATCCTCAAAATATTTCAGGACCGCATGATCCTCAAGATTTGGCACCTTATCCTTAGGTGCTTCCTCCATATGAGCGACAAATATTTGGCAGCCCTTCCTGTAACACTTCTTCAAGTGCATTGTTGAGATCTCTTAGACAGTAACTGCCCTAGGAATTCCTTGGACTGTTCTTGGGTTCCCCTCCTCATTCAGAGAAGTAAACTCCTTGTTATGACAGTCTAAGATGACATGGTGTTGGTCCAACCAATCCATACCAATTAGACAGTCATATGAACCCAAGGGGAGGATGTTCAAATCTTCCTTGGTACCCAGCCCATTCATGTCCATTGGACATGCTTTAATCAACTCAACAATGTTTCTCTTGGCTCCTGTAGCCAGCTGCACTAGCCAAGATTTCCCATGTTTTCTTCTTGGCAATTGCAATTTTTCCACTACCTTAGGATCTATATAGCTATGACTAGCTCCTGAATCTATTAAAATAGTAAAGGCATGGTTATTGATCATACCTTCTACTTCAATCATGTGTGATTGAAACTCTGTTTGCTTGTTGTCTAGGGCTACATAGATCCTTGGAACACTTATGCCCATGTCCTCCATTGTTTCTGCTTGTTGTACATTGTGGATAGCTCTCACTTTGTCACTTCTGTGTGGACAATCTCTATACATATGATCTCCTTTACAACTCCAACATTTAATGGGTGTCTGCCTTGGCCTTTTCCCACCTGTCTCAGTCACTCTTGGCTCTCTAGGGGTTTGTTGTCCCCGAGCACTGTTTTTGAAGAAGAGTGTCTTGTTCCCCTTCTTCCTCTACTCCATCTTGAATTTCTTCTTGTCTTCCCAAGCTCTTTGGAAAGTAGGCTTTCCCTTATGTTGATCGTATAAGCACTTGGCTCTTCTTATGGTTTCCTCCAAAGTCTTGGGATCATCATATTGAATCTTATCACTGATGAAAGATGGCAGCCCACTCAAGTATCTCTGGATCTTAACTGTTTCATCTTTGATGAAGGAGACATACTTCAATAGTTCTAAAAATCTCCTTTCATATTCATCATTGGTCATGTTGCATAGCTTGAGTTCGAAGAACTCTTTCATCTTTTTGTCACAATACCTCTTGGTTAAGTATTTATTTTCAAAATGCACCTTGAATTCCCTCCAAGTCACATTCTTCTATTTGGTGTGTTGCACTTCCACAAGCTGATCCCACCACATGGATGCCTTTCCTTTAAGTTGGTAAATAGCAATTCTTCCTTTTGCATGAGAAGAATAATTATGCAGTTGGAAGTATTTTCATATGCCCAACAACCATGTCTCGACATCTTCATCTTTCTTGTGTTCTCCATCAAAAGTAGGAGGTTTGATCTTGTTCATTTCTCCTTTCAATTCATCCACCCTCGACTTCTTATGATGCTTCCTAACAGGAGATGGACTTGAGATGTTGTGCGCTCTCCTATTGGAATGTCCTTGGGAGTGATGGCGATGTCTGCTACCACCCCTGGATCTTCCTTTTTCCTCAGGGTTCCTGTGACTTCCTGATTTGTTGGAGCCACTCTCCTTATCCAACTTCTTTTAAATTTTGTCCAAGCTCTTCATTAAATTCATATTAAAGTCCTCCTATTTATATTTGGATTTCATAAGCCTTTCATTATCATCCTTGTGACTATGGACATCTTTCTACAAAATTCTAATGATCTCTATCATATTCATGTTATCATCATTTCCTTCTCCATGTCCATTGGAGTTTGTTCCTTCCATACCCAAATGGACATCCATTCCTCTAATCTCATCTTCCTGACTGTAAGCCTCTTGTGCATCATCCATCTCTCTACACTTGTGATAACTTTGTTCTATTCTGATAGTTGTTAATTCTGCAAAAATTTACAGCCAACAAAACTTTGTCAAGCTAACTGTTATTAATAATTTCATTAAAACATGCTTAATATATCAGACTTCTTTTTTGTTGCTTTCTTGAGAAATTGACTGCTCAAATCCAATTTATGGGTGAACGGCTATGTTCTGTTGTCCCGGACCTTTCCAATGACTGCTTCCTTGCTCAATTCTGAGCTTTGAACATAAAGTTATGGACCTTTAAAACTTGTGTTTTTTCTCTGCTACACTCCTTGTGCAACTGATCTCTTTTCTCTGAGATAAATTGCTCTTAGATCTTTATTGGATCCTATTATAAAGTTATGAGGCCTTCTTTTCTTCTTTAGGTACAGGCCCATACAATTCGGAACCCCACCGACTCCTTCTCTAATCCCCATTTTCATCATTAAAACTAAATAACTTTCAAGCACTATCCCTTTTTCTTTGGCCCTCAATCGTATGTGACCAAGAGCTAGTAGATAGGCACTTATCCGGATCCTAAGGAACTTTGGGGCTCCGAAAAATTGGGCTTCGGTGGTTTCTCCTATTTCACATCACAAAACCCCTAGACCGTCAAACTGGCAAACTCATTGCGCAATACACCTTCGAGACATTATTATAAGCGCCCTGTGTTTAAGCTCGTAACCAAGGGCTTAAATATCTTACCATGCACTATGACCACAGTATTATGTGTGTTCCAATCCAATTAATGGATAAATCATTGATCTATCAATCACTTTAAGATCAATGGTCCTGGACGATTGTGGAACTCGAACATGCTCGCAATTTAACAACAACCCTGATTTCCGCAATGGAAAGATGTGCGATGGAGCGTAAATCAACGTCCACAGTTGATCTTCTTCCCGATGGATATCTACGATCTCGGTTGATTGCGGGATATGAAATAGCCGCCTCGTTAATTTGCCTTTGGACTGCCGCAATCATTCCTATCCATTGATCTATTCCTCATAGATTCGACGGTCATATCTCACCCCTCATTGGTCTAGTATTTTTGAACTTTTGAACCTTCTGGGGTCCACTTAGTATAGTTGTCATCAATTAAGGTGGTGACACATGGCCCCACAGTGGAGTGACACATGTCATATCGTTGTTGGTTCAACAGGGCCTATCAAAAGTACAAAAACCAGATGACACATTTCATGCCTAGAGGAGGTCCATGTCACCCCAGGTGATATCATCATGCCACGTCACAATCCGTCGCTCCGGTACTTCGGCATTTCGGGCTTTGAGAGATCCTATTGTTATAGGAAAATTCCCCTGCAGAAAGGTGAATATCCTCTTGGATTCTAGACCCCTACTACCAAGACAAAAACATGCAAATGGACACTATCATCCCTTTAAACGTAGTTAAGCTAATCAAAGAAAAGAGAGGAAGAAAGTATGATGTACCTTTTTCTTAAGCTTGTCCTCACTTAATCTAATATGAACTTAATCTCCAAGCTCCTTAGCATGACATGATATCTGTAATTCAATAGACAACGAAGAAAACAAAGACTCCCTACTCTATCAAAATTAGTTTAAACTAAATTTATCCATAGTAGACAAGTATATGCAATAATACACAAACTTGAAGGAAATAGGCCAAGCATATATTAATGAGAACATTAAAAGGTACTTACAATATGTAGATGCAGTTGCAGCAATCTCTCCAAGTCCTCCTTGTCCAACGCTTTGCTCGAAATATCCACGATCAGAATGACAATGCTTTTGTTGATTATTCTCTTCCTCTTCACCATGAGAATGCCTCTTTTTATAGGCTTTGAGAGGCTCAACCACTTTAGTTATATTTGGGATAAGTTGAGGATATAACCCCATCAGTTGTGGCATCTCCCTTAGATGCAACCTAAAGCTTGGATTCAATCCAAACCAACTCGAACCATCTCTAGTTGTCCTTAGAGAAAAGGGGGATTTCTTCCCATGATTCTCTTAACCAATCGACACTCCCTCAGAATGGGCAACAGAGCGCTACAACGCTCCTTTCTAGATGGACAGAGAGCATTAGCGCTCCCTGCATATGAGTAGGGGAGCATTGATTCTCCAAAAGTTCGTCAAGATGAACAATTCTCAAGGAGAAACATTTTGTTTAGTTTTTCAAATGATGTGGTTTCTCCTTCCAACATGTTCTAGAGGATATATCAAGTGTTTTCATGGTGTCGTTCGCAATTCGACTTATGCAGAACGAAAATGTGACATTTACGACACTTGTGACAAAAGTGCGACAATGAGAATGTGACATTATCGAAGTGAGGAATTTTGACATGTAACACCTACTCCCGCACACTCTATAACTCTCGAATGTCAGACCAGTGAACTATTGGACTGGTGCTTCTTTGGAGCTACGGTGCTACGGCACTTCGGAACTTCGTAACTCCGGGCTTCTGAAGTTTTTGGTGTTGATGACCATACAATAAATCAATGGACCACACCCTCTCTTTAACCAATGGCCACGATCAACTCCGGGACTCTGGGCTTCAGGAGTTCCAGACTAACCACATTCTCAACCCTTCCGGAGTGCCAAGTCTCTGGACTGTTGGATCTGTTGTCGCGTCTCCTCTCCCAATCAACGGTGAGTATTTACTCCACTCTTTGGAGCTTCGAGGGTTTCGCCTTCATCACACTTCATTCCTTTTGAACGTCAAATTAACAAACTCAGTGATCTCCTTTGCTCGGTGGTCAACTAATGTAGTGACACGTGGCCCCACTGATGGGCGACACATGTCAGGTCCCAAATGGTACAAAAACAAGTGACACGTGGTAGGCTTAGGGTAGGTCCACGTCACCCTAGGTGACATCATCATGCCACATCATATCTGGCGCTTTGGGACTTCAACACTTCAGGCTTCAGGAGATTCCACTCCAGCCCACCTTATAACTCCCGAATGTCGAACATCCGAATAGGTCCATGTAACTTCGGTGCTCAAGGACTTCGGAGCTCCAAGACTTTGGGAGACTTCTCCACACTACACCACAAATCCCTCAAACGTCGAATTCCTGAATAGGTTGATCTAAGGACACGTGTCCTCAAACACAAGTGGTCCAGATTAACTCTGGAGTTTGGAACTTCGGGACTTCGGGAGGAAGTCCCTTCTGCACACACTTTAACCAATTTCCCTGAACTCCAAACCGTTGAACTACTTGGGGAAAATCCATGGCTCTCCTCCTCCTAGATGATCTATGGTTAGAAATCACTCAGGGAGTTTGGAACTTTGGGCTTCTTCCCCTTTTCTCAACAGAATGTAAATTTCACCAAAGTCACGAAGTCCGAAGGACTTGGAAGTTCATTGTTGTACTCTTCTCTAGATATGACGGGTGGGAAGGGTCTTCCTTCCACTCGCGCAGATTCCACTGCTCAAATTCAATCTCATGTTTTTAACCACGATTGTTGTGATAATCGCTCCCCGACTCCTCTTGAGCTTTCCATTACCACCCAAGAGCTCTCTCGGTGCCCCTCTGGCACTCTGTACATCAAATCCCTTTGGAATTTTGACTCCAAATCCCATACTCCTAGTCTATCCAGGTTCATTGTTGAAACCATGGTCTTTGATACCAATTTGTAACATACCCCAGCCTCCAAAGCCGAGGCATGCCACCGATGAGCTTTCATATGCGGAAACTATCATACTTGTTACATTAAAAATAACATCTACTTTATGTTAACATACACATAATTATGTGGAAACATACAATAAATAAACACAGGTGCAACATACAACATGTAATTAAGCATGTATAAAAAGTACTTATATGTTTAAGAAGGCCACCAACTGCGTCCAGACCTTCCACGAACCTCCCAGCCTTAGACCAGGCTGCTCCAAGCTATCAGTAGTGGGTCACCCCCGAGCTGGGACTAAACTCCACCCAGGGTAAAGGAAATCCTAGGCTAGGCTGAGGTTACAAAATCTCCAGGAAGGATTATTTCCCTAGGAGTCCACTCACGTCCATAGAATATAGTCCCTCATTCCCCACATGCCTATCCCACCCAGGGAGTGTGCCCCTTTTTTGCTCGACGGTCCTTCGACTTCCGCACTCCCCTTCCAAGGCTTCAACAACAGGCGGGCATGACGTCTCAGAGCACTAAAACTGTTGTGAGGCTCCCTCTCGGAAAATCACTTCCCCAACAACCTCTCTCACCTGGAGAGAGTTGCTCACAAGCCTGACAACCTGATTCTTTAGTCCAAGTCCCAAACCAATCTAGTCCCGGTGATCACAACAACAAATCGGGTATGGCTCTGGTAAGGATAGTAAACCAAACTAGTCCAGAGAAAAATGTGGGCAACAACAACAAATGGCTAAGGTGCAATCTGGCTCAGGAAAAATACAAATGTGTTGTGCTTCATAGGAAAAGTATGGATTAGCTTCATGGGGTTGTAGGTTACAGATCTTGCAGAGGTAAAATGATGGAGGAAGTGGATGTTGCATGAATTCTCAGTGTGAGTGCATGAGTGCGTGAATCGGGAGCCTGGCAAGAATGGTTGAGCGAACCCCCACAACGGTTTATTTCCCACATAAAACTGCATGCGCCTAGATTGACACATGGCTCTCTTGGAAGCTCATTCCTCTCCACTTGGATTTCGCTCCTCTCCACTTGGAGTTTGTTCCTCTCCCCAAAAGGAACTTAGGATAGCGGGGTTATTTCCCAAACCTTAGTCTTTAGGAAAATATATTATAATATTCCCTTGGGGTTAAGCTCTTCAAGCTTAGCCCTTTTTCCTAGCTTCTTAGCCCCTTCCTTTTCCCTTACCAATGGAGCTTAGTCCCCCATAACTCTTTCTTCATGGTTGTTCTACATGCAGCGATGTATTTTATATTAATGATATGCATGATTACATACACAAAAATAGGCTCACTGGACTTTAGCATAACATAAGCCACCTAGCTTATAAACACTCGACTCGCCAACCTATAAACTTAATTACAATTCAGCACGATCTTGGCCTTGGGGTATTACAATTATTTCCATAGCGGCGAAGATGGGTTGGAGGATGCATCAAATGGATGTAAAGACCGCATTTCTCAATGGCTTTATTGAGGAGGGGGTGTACATTGAGCAGTCACATGGGTTCAAGGTGAGTGAGAGAGAGACTCATGTGTGCCTTTTGAGAAAGGCACTATGTGGTCTGAAGCAAGCTCCTAGAGCTTGGTATTCACGCATTGACACATATTTGCTTCAGATGGGATTTGAGAAGAGCGATGTTGATCCTAACCTCTATTACATCATTAGAAGTGAGGGCATGCTCATTCTCATTTTGTATGTGGATGAATTTTTCATCACGAGAGCGGAGCATCTCATAGTTGAGTGCAAGTTGGGATTTGCATCAGAGTTTGAGATGAGTGACATTGGTTTGATGCACTATTTTCTAGGCATGGAGGTATGGTAGGAGGAGGGTCACATATTCCTAGGACAGGGTCACATATTCCTAGGACAGGGGAAGTATGTTGCAGACTAGTTTCATATGGAGGACTGCATGCCTATGTTGACTCCCATGGTCACCAACTGAAGAACCTTAGCACTTCAGATTCCTAGTTGTTGGATGCTACAGTTTATAGATAGTTGATCGGATCGTTGATGTATATGGTCAACACTCGACCAGATATTTGTTTTGTCGTGAACACTCTCATCCAGCGTATGGTAGAGCCGAGGAGTGTTCACTAGATTGAGGCAAAATATGTTTTGAGGTACATTGTAGGGTCAGCTGATTATGGCTTGGATTATATCAGAGGCGATGGAGTCAGTTTGGTTGGCTACACAGAGTCAGACTGGGTAGGATGTGTTACTGACAGGAAGAGTTCCTCAAGGTGTTGTTTTGGGTTGGGGTCATGACTTGTTTCTTGGTACAGCCAGAAATAGAAGTCAGTTTCTTTGAGTTTCGTCAAGGCAGATTATATGGCAGCTAGTCAGGCCAGTTGCGAGGCCATTTAGCTTTGTAAGATGATGGTAGGATTATTTGGTCAGGAGTTGCCTCCGACTGTCATTCACTATGATAATCAGAGTTGTATCAAACTCTCTAAGAATCTAGTTTTCCATTATAGGTCGAAGCATATAGAGATCAGATACCACTTCATCAGATATTAGGTTCAGCCAGAGGCAGTACAGTTGCAACATATATATACTGACAAGCAGATTGCGGATATTCTCACCAAGGCCCTGCCAAGGAGAAAACATGTCTACTTCAGAGATAAGATGGGCTTGGTGAGAAACACTTTACTCAGTAAGAGGGAGTGTTGAGATTTGGGTACCTTGGGAAGTGGTCCCTTGTGGTTTTGAGTCTCTAACCACAAGTGGGAAATACTTTGGTACTATGTGTTGTCGCAAGAGTTGACTCTAGGCTGTAATAGAGCCAAGACTTAGCACATTTTAAAAAGAAAAAAAGTTATTTATTGTTCAGAACTTGACTTGGGTTGCAGCAAGCCAAACCCTGAAAATTAATTTTGAGTGCACTTCTGACCTAATACACTCAGAGATATTTTTCTCATCAGCCAAGGGCTCTTTACTCAGGAATATTCAATGATTGCAGTAAGAAGGCCAGATTTCTTATTAGAAAAGATGTTTAATCAGGTTGGGGGTTGATCCAGGAAAACAGTCCATTGGGCATGGAGTCAAGTGAAAACCACAGAAAGGAGATCATAACAAGGATCACATTACTTGCAGAAAATGAGGCAAAGTAAGTCTTTCTTCCAACTATAAATAATCATGATTTAATAGCAGAAAAAGAAAGGAAAGGTCCATCACAGTGAAAGCATCTATCAGGGATGAATTTTCACTATAACTTTGGAAGAAAAAACTGAAGGCTGATGGCTAGATACAGAGCACTTATCTGGAGTGAATTCTTAACAGTCACCATGAAAACAAAACTTTTATCAACTGCGTGTAAGGAGCATTTAAAATGAATTCCAAACATATTTAACTCATCCGACAAAAGAACAGATAGATAATAAGACAAAAAGAGGACATAGCTAAAGAAATGACCGTAATGAATCTCATAATTTCAAGAAAATGCGTCACTGTGTATAATTCCATTTCTGATTCTCAAAATAACTCTGCATTCCAAAAAGGAGCTCTTTGTACTCAGAGCTTCCTCCCGGCTTCCCCCCCTCATACAATGAATCCATCTCTCTATAAATTCCCCCTCTCAAAGAGGTTGAAACCACATCATATCCTAACTGAAAATTAACTAATCTTCAACTGTCTTTAACTAATTATATCAGTAATCTAAACTAAATTAAAAGTACAACTCAAATCCTAATTTCTAGCAAAATGTTTATAGCCGTAAGTGCATTAGATCCTCCTCCATATAGATGAGTTGTCATTCTGTTGTATATGGTTCTTTAAATGTCACATCCCATCAGATTTGTCTGACTGAAATCTCTGTGTTGCTGGTTCTGGCATACTTGTGATGAAGTATGAGCAAATTTTGTTGTTGGAGCGGCGTTGCATCTTGAAGAATTTCATTTCATGTATTGGTTGCCTTTCCTCAGATCTAATTGTTGTTTCCATGTCTGTTTCTTATGGTTTCAAGCAATTATTCCTAATCAACTCATCCTCGGCCTACACTGCAACACTTGGCTTCTGTTCTGATGTGGACAATCAGATTCAGTGGATATTATTTCATTGGTTGCTATGGTATTTTAGGGCTCCAGAGGAATGCACAGAATCCTGATCTGTATATTTGCTTTCCACAATAAACTAGGCCCATTTCCCCCGCACCATGGACTGTGTTGGATCTCTATGAACAGCAGCGACATCTTAATCCATCGCGGGGACCTCCAGTATAAATCGCCCCCCTTGAAGAGCGCAGATCTCTGTAAAAGAGTGTTGTAATTGGCAGACTAGTGTCCAGACTCCAAAACATTGAAACTAATAAATGAGTAGCGAATAGAATGGATTCCTCCTATATGTCAAATTTTGTCTTCAGGTTAATGGCTTTTACGATTGAGAGAATATATCCACCTCTTGGACACCCCCGCTGACAATATCAAGCATGCACGTTGTCGGTCGACGTCAATGGAAGATATCTCCAATGCATTAGTCCAAGCTGCCAAACCTATAGTTCGCGAAGATGCAATAGCAATCCTTGGTGTCAAAGCGTCATCTAAAAGACTAATTCCCAGTATATTCAAATCTAGAACACTTCCAAAGGAGGATTCTTCTTGAACAATGGCCAACTCCTCTTGTACAACTGAATCTAGTCTGACAAATCTTTCTTCCACATGCTGAGATGAAAAAGCGGCTTGCCTGGAGTTCCAGACCCTTAAACAAAGACTCTTCAATACGCTGAACATGGAACTCGGCTTTCGGACTTTCGGAGAAAAAGATGTAGTATGAAAATCGATAAGCAAAACCCCTAAATCTCGTGATTGGTGGTTTCTTGCATGTGGCACGTGTTGTCCACGTTTTACAGCATGCATAACTTTGAGGATTGCAATTCCGTGTGAGTAGAAGTCTGTATCTGGCGTCGAGCTAATAAATAGAGAGTGACGTCAATAAAAACAATAAAACCCTATCACCCATGACTTTCGAATGCTCGTATGGTGCAACATCATACAAAATATATAAAGGTCGATACTCAGTTTTCGAGTGCCGTCTGCAAGTGTTGTTCTTTCAAATCGATGACATCCGCGATTTATAACACTTCTATGCATCCTTCCTCCGTAGGTCTGAGATTTTCTTAACTTGACTTTCTATAAAGATCTGTCCACCAAATCCGGGATTGACTGACATGATTAAGACCAAATCTACCATATCAAGCACATATTCTATACAACTTAATGGAGTGGCCGGGTTCAAAACTACTCCATCTTTCGCTCCAAGACTCTTGATCTAATTTACTGTTCGGTGCAAATTGATAGTGGAAGTTTGCTCACAGTGTATACTAACAATGTCTGCACCAGCCTTGTTAAAATCTGGTACACGTTGTTCCGGTTTAACAATCATCAAATGTACATCCAGTGGCAAATCTGTCACGGGTCGTAATGCAGCAACCACCAGAGGTCCAATGGTAATATTTGGCACAAAACGCCCATCCATAACATCAACGTGAACCCAATCACAAACTGTCAACTCCACAGCTTTGACCCTCGGATAATACAATATTCTTGTACAAAGCTCACCTGGTGTTAATTGGCTATGACTAGATGCACTTGTCCACCACAACAGGCAGGGGGTATATTCACGGTTTTCAAGAGCAGTAAGAGGACTCTCAGTTAAGAGAAAATAGTGATCCTCAAACACATTCAGGATGAAGACACTAAGTAGAGAAAAATTCAAAATCTGTTACAACATAGGCTCCATCTAGGGATGGTACTTTCCCGTAAAGTATCAAGAACAGTAGACCAGGTGCCTGCATAAATAAAATGACCTGCAAAAATTTTGAAACTCGTCACATAGCATCTTGCAGTGATATGAGCAGTGGAGGAATTCAACATTTGATACCAGTGGAGTCGCCGACAAAAACATGTAGAATCTGCGAAACAAGGAGTCGTCAGGTGAACAATCACAGCCAATTGAACGTCTATCCCATGTTCACCATCAGGAGATAGATCAAATCTTTGTCGTATCCCAGGGAAGATTTACTTTGTCCTCCGTCCCCGGCAATGGCGCCAAAAAATGTTGTCGCAAGAGTTGACTCTAGGTTGTAATAGAGCCAAGCCTTAGCACATTTTAAAAAGAAAAAAAGTTATTTATTGTTCAGAACTTGACTTGGGTTGCAGCAAGCCAAACCCTGAAAATTAATTTTGAGTGCACTTCTGACCTAATACACTCAGAGATAGTTTTCTCATCAGCCAAGGGCTCTTTACTCAGGAATATTCAATGATTGCAGTAAGAAGGCTAGATTTCTTATTAGAAAAGATGTTTAATCAGGTTGGGGGTTGATCCAGGAAAACAGTCCATTGGGCATGGAATCAAGTGAAAACCACAGAAAGGAGATCATAACAAGGATCACATTACTTGCAGAAAATGAGGCAAAGTAAGTCTTTCTTCCAACTATAAATAATCATAATTTAATAGTAGAAAAAGAAAGGAAAGGTTCATCATAGTGAAAGCATCTATCAGGGATGAATTTTCACTATAACTTTGGAAGAAAAAACTGAAGGTTGATGGCTAGATACAGAGCACTTATCTGGAGTGAATTCTTAACAGTCACCATGAAAACAAAAATTTTATCAACTGCGTGTAAGGAGCATTTAAAATGAATTCCAAACATATTTAACTCAGCCGACAAAAGAACAGATAGATAATAAGACAAAAAGAGGAAATAGCGAAAGAAATGACCGTAATGAATCTCATAATTTCAAGAAAACGTGTCACTGTGTATAATTCCATTTCTGATTCTCAAAATAACTCTGCGTTCCAAAAAGGAGCTCTCTTCCCTCAGAGCTTCCTCCCGGCTTCCCCCCCTCATACAATGAATCCATCTCTCTATAAATTCCCCCTCTCAAAGAGGTTGAAACCGCATCATATCCTAACTGAAAATTAACTAATCTTCAACTGTCTTTAACTAATTATATCAGTAATCTAAACTAAATTAAAAGTACAACTCAAATCCTAATTTCTAGCAAAATGTTTATAGTCGTAAGTGCATTAGATCCTCCTCCATATAGATGAGTTGTCATTCTGTTGTATATGGTTCTTTAAATGTCACATCCCATCATATTTTTCTGACTGAAATCTCTGTGTTGTTGGTTCTGGCATACTTGTGATGAAGTATGAGCAAATTTTGTTGTTGGAGCGGCGCTGCATCTTGAAGAATTTCATTTCATGTATTGGTTGCCTTTCCTCAGATCTAATTGTTGTTTCCATGTCCGTTTCTTATGGTTTCAAGCAGTTATTCCTAATCAACTCATCCTCGGCCTACGCTGCAACACTTGGCTTCTGTTCTGATGCGGACAATCGGATTCAGTGGATATTATTTCATTGGTTGCTATGGTATTTTAGGGCTCCAGAGGAATGCACAGAATCCTGATCTGTATATTTGCTTTCCACAATAAACTAGGCCCATTTCCCCTGCACCATGGACTGTGTTGGATCTCTATGAACAGCAGCGGCATCTTAATCCATCACGAGGACCTCCAGTATAAATCGCCCCCCTTGAAGAGCGCAGATCTCTGTAAAAGAGTGTTGTAATTGGCAGACTAGTGTCCAGACTCCAAAACATTGAAACTAATAAATGAGTAGCGGACAGAATGGATTCCTCCTGTATGTCAAATTATGTCTTCAGGTTAATGGCTTTTACGATTGAGAGCATATATCCACCTCTTGGACACCCCCAATGACAATATCAAGCATGCACGTTGTCGGTCGATGTCAATGGAAGATATCTCCAATGCATTAGTCCAAGCTGCCAAACCTATAGTTCGCGAAGATGCAATAGCAATCCCTGGTGTCAAAGCGTCATCTGAAAGACTAATTCCCAGTATATTCAAATCTAGAACACTTCCAAAGGAGGATTCTTCTTGAACAATGGCCAACTCCTCTTGTACAACTGAATCTAGTCTGACAATTCTTTCTTCCACATGTTGAGATGAAAAAGCGGCTTGCCTGGAGCTCCAAGCCCTTAAACAAAGACTCTTCAATACGCTGAACATGGAACTCGGCTTTCAAACTTTCGGAGAAAAATATGTAGTATGAAAATCGATAAGCAAAACCCCGAAATCCCGTTATTGGTGGTTTCTTGCATGTAGCACGTGTTGTCCACGTTTTACAGCATGCGTAACTTTGAGGATTGCAATTCCATGTGAGTAGAAGTCTGTATCTGGCGTCGAGCTAATAAATCGAGAGTGACGTCAATAAAAACAATAAAACCCTATCACCCATGACTTTCGAATGCTCGTATGGTGCAACATCATACAAAATATATAAAGGTCAATACTCAGTTTTCGAGTGTCATCTGCAAGTGTTGTTCTTTCAAACTAATGACATCCGCGATTTATAACACTTCTATGCATCCTTCCTCCGTAGGTCTGAGATTTTCTTAACTTGACTTTCTATAAAGCTCTGTCCACCAAATCTGGGATTGACTGACATGATTAAGACCAAATATACCATATCAAGCACATATTCTATACAACTTAATGGAGTGGCCGGGTTCAAAACTACTCCAGCTTTCGCTCCAAGACTCTTGATCTGATTTACTGTTCGGTGCAAATTGATAATGGAAGTTTTCCCACAGTGTATACTAACAATGTCTGCACCAGCCTTGTTAAAATCTGGTACACGTTGTTCCGGTTTAACAATCATCAAATGTACATCCAGTGGAAAATATGTCACGGGTCGTAATGCAGCAACCACCAGAGGTCCAATGGTAATAGTTGGCACAAAACGCCCATCCATAACATCAAAATGAACCCAATCACAAACTGCCAACTCCACATCTTTGACCCTCGGATAATACAATATTCTTGTACAAAGCTCACCTGGTGTTAATTGGCTATGACTAGATGCACTTGTCCACCACAACAGGCAGGGGGTATATTCATAGTTTTCAGGAGCAGTAAGAGGACTCTCAGTTCAGAGAAAATAGTGATCCTCAAACACATTCAGGATGAAGACACTAAGCAGAGAAAAATTCAAAATCTGTTACAACACTATGTACCTTGTACTTTATGTCTAATTCAACTTTAACTTCACTTAAGTCAAAAAGTTGAATTTTTGTCACTTAGGAAAAAGTGACTAATTATTCACTTTGTGGGTAAATGAGGGGACATAAAGTGAACTTATGAAACTTAACCCAACATGCGTTTGTGAGTGAGATTATTATGGGATGATCTCAAACTTTGATTAGAGAATGGATGGAGAGATCTTAGCCATCGATCTCTTAGGTTTCCTTATGGAGGTTCAAGAGGGGCGCAGAGGGCCAAGAGAGGCTCATTCTATGTTTTGTTCACTTGGAAAGGAAGAGGAGATCAATGGAGATTGGAATGGAAGCAATGGATGAGGGTTTCAAGGGTGCCTCCTTCCATGGAGGGCTCTAGGAGGCTTTGGCTTCCATTATTTTGTGGTGTTGATGATAGCTTGGAGGAGGGTGCACTATAGGAGGAGGGCACACACCTAGAAGGGAGGCCTTACACTTGTCAGATTGCTTTGAGGAGTTTTTTTTGGAGAGGTAGCACATAAGGTCAAATTTGTGTGCAAGGGTTTCTTCTACAAGGCAACAAGGAGCAAGGGCGCAAGGTTTCAATGAGATTGAGCAACAAAGGAGAAGGGTGCACCATGCTTGGGCACATTCACCTTCTTGGACTTGTATAGMAGCTTGAGAGGGAATGCCATTGTATCAAGTCCATTGGTTTCATGTACTTGTTGTATCTCACATTCTTTACATCACATATATAGACTTATATTCCAAACTGGTTTTCTCCSGGGGGGGGKTTATCCAGGGTTGTGTTGACCAAAAACTATTGTGTCATATTTTCATGTATGTTAGAGTTTAGAACAACATTATTTYAGTTGTAAAGATCTAGAGGTGTGTTATATATTTGAGGTATGCATGTGCTAACCTATGGGCTACTAAAACTACATGCTAGAGCACCTTAAATCKTATGTAACCATAACTAAAACATCAGAAAAGTTCTTGAATAGTTTTTTGTTATTAAACAACAGAAAAGAAGTGTTTGACAGTTGAAACTTAGAGCCAACTTGAGGTCAAAGACAGATCTAGTTGGAAACCTATTAGGACCTCATATTTCTTCAGATTGGTGCCATGAAATCAAAGATACCCATGAGATAGGAATACATTCTGACACCAACATCCACGATGTCCTGTCGAGAATTGTTGATCACTGGGAAAGAAGGTCCAACTGATGCAGTAGGACTAGCATGCACAAAGGATAATTGATCAATCGTCATTATTTTCCCTTCGTGAGGAAAACATAAAGTGTGGAAAACAGACGACGCGACAGCAATCATGGCATAATTCCAATTACACCCTAGTAGTAAATTATAGTCAAGGGGTGCATCAACCACCTCAACATCAACCTCCACTATCTTTCCACCTAACTAGACTGGAAAAGAGGGAAGAATTCTATGGGGTCGAAAAGAATGTCCATCAAATGTGGTCAACATAGTCATATATTGGGATAGAGTCAGAGAGCCAATGGTTTTCCAACAGGTTAGGGACATCACACACATTGCAGCACCTTCATCAATTACAGTGTGTTTGATGGAAAATTATGTGTACTCCACATGGATTTGAAAGGATGCGTGGTAAGGCAAGCGAGGCTTAACACCCAAATATTCAAACTTAATAACCTTCTAGCCACACGCGTTTAGATCTCCTAAAGCAGATAACAAGGCAATCCTTTGTGAAGGACACGTTTGGATCACCTCCAAAGCCAACATCGCAAAAGGCGTTCAACCCAGATCTTCGACAATCGAATAGTTCTGGGCAGCTCTAGCATTAGGATTGTGGGCAGAGAGTTTCAGTACTCCTTTCTGAATATGAGCCGAAGGTTCTCAGTTTTCAATCTGCAAGGGTGTTTTCGGGGGAGGGGGAGACTCTGGACTTGTAATAGTTTTTGAAGAACCATAATCACAAGATCGAGTGGCTACATCAATCTAAGACTTGACCATATTAACACATAGACAGTCACCTTCATGTTTCGAGGGGTTTTGACTCCCACTCGACACATTTCCGGTGTTGGAGGACCTCGAATCCATGTGTTGATTATGCATAAACAGATTGGTCAGCACAGCGGGCGGTTGTGATAAGAGCCTCGAGGCTTCCTTGATTTTGGGTCATAGGTGGGTAAGGTGATCATCTTTACAAATTTTACAAGGAAACTTCACCTTCCGTTTTTCTTTCTTGCCCTCACCGGCGTTATTATTCAATCTATCATTGTTAGTGTCGTCCTTGGCTTTGTTATTATTTTTTCCACCCTTACTATTATTACCTCGTCCTTTCCTTCTATTCCCGCCTAGTTTTTGGTTACCATTTGGGTGGGTCAATGACTGTATAGAATGCACATATGCCGACTAAGTAGGAGTGAAGGATGAAATCGAAGCTTGTCCTGCTACATGATGGCTTAGAGACAAATCCTTCAACTGGTTTGTCACCAAGTCTATAGACTTAGCATTTGCAGAGCCTATGATGCCATCGACATGAGGCCCAGGCTTTTGTCTAGGGTCATAATTCGACCAAGGCACATCAGGAAGAATTTCATACAACATCTCAGACTGAGCATATATGCGGTCTAGTTGTTGGGCTTTGAAAATAGTTTTGTCTTCAGATGTTACTCCGGATGTAGAAACATCCATCGAAATATAAGGCAGTAAGGACTTAAGGAACCACTCCAACAGAAACTCTAGAGGAATGTAGGCTTTAATCAACCTCTTCCATCTACACCACTCTTGGATATGGTCCGAGATATGTGTGGTCTTATCTTAGCGGAAGGACGACAAAAGTTTTATGACGACATCATAACGAACCGACAATTGGAAGTGGTTGAGAAAGACCAAAATCATCTGATTAAAGTTTATGTATGTTCCCTCGGGTAGCTCAATGTACCATTTCACAGCAATCCCCGTGAGGGTGCGTTGAAATAGTCTCAAATAAATAGAATTTTCATTAAGAGAATTGGATGAGCACCAAAGATGAAAAGTAGTAACATGATCCCCCAGATCCTTGTCAGTCTTTCCCTCAAATTTTGGAATGTCTGAAGGAAGCTTGGTGGGGACGGGGGGCCATAATGGATCATGACGCACTGGGTCATTCATTAATCTCAAAGAATCTGGAAGATTAAGCATGGCCATAAAAGGGAGCCAGGGTTGCGATGTCTAAGCCCGTGCTCCCGGGAAAGATTGTTGTTGAGGGATTGCAAGCCATCCAAGGTTCTGGTATATACCATGGCCCTGTCCGGTAGGGTAATATCCTCCTCCAAATTGATTCATAAGAGGTTTTATGGGCACCATACCTGCAGGGGTGGCATAATGAGGGTTATAATTATTGCCCCCAGCTGGAGGAGCTCCAGGCTGGGATTTTCCCATTGTGTGAAATTGACTCCCTCCGGGTGAAACTTCGGAGGATAGAGGCGAATTTTTCATAACAAATGCATTTGTCGAAATCGACATGGAGGAAGAAGGGGGAAAAGATGAAATATAGGAAGTAGCTTGTCTGCCCACTTGAGTACTCTATCCAGGATCATTAAGACTAGGATTAGATCCAGAAGGAAAAGGAGGTTGGCCTCCTACCGTAGGATTCGTTTAAGGAATGTGACCTCCACCAAACGAGAGAGGAGTATGCAGAGGAGCCATGCCCCCATGTCCAAAACTGGGATTTGTATTAGTCACTGGAATGGAAGATGAAAGTTGTGACGTCATATTGGGCATAGCAAAAGAAAATGGGTTAGAGATAGAAGGTATGGACTGAGAATTGTATCATGGCGTACCAAAAAGAGACCCAAAAGGTTTTGTTTGTATGGGTCAAGTAGAAACCAAAGGATGGGTAGGAGTAAGGACGGGAACCTCCAGTACTACAATTGTTGTGGCTAAAGGACTCGAAGGAATTCTACTAACCATAAAAGGTATATGAGTCAAGGGACTCCCCGTGTCGTTCGAACTTGACTCAGTACTCATAACTAGATAATCACAAGTCTGGGAGGTGGAGATATATGTACAACGTCTATTAAATTTATGCCTTTTAGAAGGAAACTTCGGTAAAGACTCAAAATGCGGTGGTAACTTCAACAAACTGAGAGACCTGCGAGGAGGTTGGTCTTGCTCCACGATGACTCAAGACTCGATGTGAACCAAATCCTAGGGCCAACTAACAATCAGAGAGCACACCAAAATAAAGCAAAAAGGCCAAATGCACACAAACATGATATAGTAGTTGAAAAGGGGACTCCCTCACAAGAGTAGGTATCCCCCAAGAGGGGGCTAAGATTCCCTTCAAAATATTGGAGGTATCAGAATCAGTTATAAGGGCCCTAGTTGGCTTAACAACACAGTCGGTCAGATCCCCCCGGAGAGGTAATCCTCCATAAAGGTTGTTTGTTGTCCGACCCTTATGTTATCACTGAAATTTCGTTCGCACATGGCGACAAGAACTCAGCATCGTCAAAACAGGAATGAAGTCATTCATGGCACTGAATTAATTTCACAGCATTACAAAATGGTCAAAAACTATACAAAGTAACAAAAAATTGAAGGGTGTTTTACAGAAGTTGGGTGCGCACGCATATGCGCGAAACAGGAACGTACAATGCGCACATGCACGCACGATGCGCGGTTGTTGGCGCAAAAACCCTTGCACCTGCTAAACGGCGCATTTATGGAATTGGTCAGCCTCCCAACCACTTCTGGATCAGCTCCCAAGCCGATTTGACTCCCAAATCTGAGCTGAATCCGCATGGTAGGCTGGTCAAAGACCTAATTAAGCCCTAAAGAGCCCCTTTTCACACCTCAAAGGAGTTACATAATCACCCATTGCTATACTATAAAAAGCCATGAAGAAACATCATTTTCTCAAGGAATTTCATGTAATTTTATGCTGCTTAGATTGTTTTAAGGACTCACTCCTTGACAATAACACATTAGCACCATTTCATTGAGCCATTCACCTCTCCATTGAGTGAAT
>ML795552.1:207206-225214 GCA_009831015.1 Picea engelmannii
CCCCTCCCTCCAACTGAAGATGTGGTATGTGTAGGAAAAGGAGAAGACTAAGGTAAGGAAATTTTCCAAATTTATCTATTTTTAGCACTTAAGGAATTGCATGATTAAAGATTAGAAAAGAACATACCTCCACTTACCTAAAAAGTTGATGAACTATCCAATAGGAATATGGGCGATGCGGCTGCTGGAGCATGGAAGATGTCACTGTTGTATGATCATGTGAAAGGTGAATGCTACTGTAGCTGGGACTACTAGAACTGTTGGATCAGAGAATATGAAGTGGAGGAATCTGAACCGTTGTTGGTGAATCATGGAAAAGAGGAACTATGGAAGTGGAACTGTGGTACTCTCATATGGCTGGAAAAAAACTGTTGCAACTGTTGATGGAGTCATGGAAAAGTGTATAGTCGTCACCGGCTGCTAAACCTGATGGTACAATTCTAATCATGCGAATGGATGTGTCGATGTCGAGCATGAAGAGAAATCATTGGATTATCGGTCATTGATGAATGTCATTAACCAATGCGAGGCAAACTCACCATTGATGTCAATGAGTGCCAAGGTACCTGAGTACATCTTGCGAAGTGCGAATAGATTTGTTGATGTCGAGCCACTTGCAAGATCCAACGATCAAGGGACATTGATGTATTCCCATGATTGCCAGCGAGAGAACTTGCCATTAAGGCATGCAAGCCTCTAGGTACTCAAAAGGAACTCTAGTCTATATCCCAGATAAGGTGTTGAGGTCGATGGGGAAAGACTTGTTGACAGGTGGGCCTTAAGGAATCCCACATCATTCAATGTGAGTTTGTAAAAATGATTAGTAGGACTATAGATGAAAAGGCCTCGGTAGCAACATCGTGTATGAAAAATAAAGCAAGGTAATGTAGTCGTCAAAAAGGGAACTGAATGGTTTTATTTGTAAGGTAAAATGAATGGAAAAATAGGAAAGAGATGTATGCAACTCAGAACGATAGGTGTGTGCGAAGTCATGAAGGATAAGGGAATGGAAGATAGACCTCATCACAGGGATGACCAATGCGCTTTGAAGGAGAGATGCGGGGAAAAAAAATTCATGATGTGGAATGGTTGTATGGATAGGTTTTGTGTAACAACAAACGTCATGATGTGTGTGATAAGACTCAGCTCCTTCAAGCATTCATGAAAGCATGTTTTTCTTTTAAAAGTTTTGTGATTCGAGAAAATCACTTCAGCAGCAAGACATGATCGGTCGTGCACCTGAAAAAACTCAGTACAAGTTTTGCATGAAAAATTGTGAGATGTTCGAAGAAAAACATAACATGCAAAAATAAGTACGAATGCGTCAAAGTAAAAGAAATAAAATGTGTTCTTATACCTGTTGTTGCGCGCTTATTCCAGTGTTGGTTGTTGTTTGAAGTGATTCAAGAAAAACAAATTAGCGTTAAGAATATTGTTTTCAGGAATTAGAGAATGTCCATTTGTAATATTTTAATTTTTATAATTTTTTTATGTATTTTGTAATGTTTTGATTTTTCTAATTTTGATTCTTATAATGTTTTTTTGTTGTGGTTTTATAATTTTTATGGTTTTATTTTATTCTGATAATACACACCAAAAGAAAATGCAAAAGACAAAAACAAAACACTCGAAATTAAAGTTGGATCTGCATTCCTTAGCATTCTTTGCAAAACGTTTTAATAACAATATTGTCTCGGCGTTATCAAATCTTCAGTTGCTTGTTGATCCATGTCACTAAAGTTCTGAAAGTTTAAATATGCTGCTTAGATCCACTGTCAAATTTATTCAAGCAATTGGAAGTTGGGTCAAAGTATGATTCTCGTCAATTTGTTGTATTAATCTCAATTGCTTTTCTGCATGATCGAACCTTGCAAGCCAAACCATTTCTTCTAATACATGATCCCAATGTGTTATTGATTGTAATGACAGTGTACTACACCCTTTCTGTCGTGTTGAAGTTGCTAGAGAAATACTCCATCTACTGACGCAAAACTCACAAAAATTCATCATTCATTGCATAATCAAGTGCATTGTGAGCCACGTGGCGGATGTATTTATAAGTCTAGATACGCAAATGGAATTAGTCCAATACTCTAGAGGACAACACCTCTCACAAATACAAAATCTTTTCTCCAAACTAACTTGTTTTTGTAACCTCAACCGATTCAGCTTATATGCACCAACCAATAAAAGTCAAACACATCTAGCAAATTATTTTGTGAAAGCCATCAACCTGCAGAAAAGGCACTATCATGCAGTAATAATAAAACAATCCGAGCAGAATTGAGTTCCAAAAAACTCCTCATTACAACTCTTTAGTCTTGTCAAATGAACTTCATTCCCTTGATTCTTATATGCCTTGATACCAAATACTAGACTAACGCATATATAATGCCTAACAATGCCAAAACTTTAATAGTCGTTATATCAGCCATCACAACTAAAGGCAAATTGAGAGGCATGATCATTAACAATATTAGATATGACTGTCTTGCATAATCCCACATAAAACGATTGAAAAGCACGTGATTAGGAAATGTTAGCATCAATAAAGTTGCATTTTTTACAGCAAAGAACCAACCTGGACCTCCAACATTAATTCCCTAAGAAGAATATCCATGCCATACTTCATCCCACAGTCTATATATGGCAGATGCTACTAAATATAAAGAGAGAACTACAGTCAAAGGAAAGTATCAACCTGTAAAAAAGTTAGAGTCTTGGTTGAGCAGCAGCAATATTGGTACCAAAATAAAAATTGCCCTATCAGAGCCCCCGGTCAAATGGACATTCAGAATCAAGGAGATCAAGAAACACAACATAGTCGCAACATTGCCAACTGAAAGCATCCATGCCCCTTCTGCAGCTAGCTTCTTTACCGTAAAAGAAGATGCCATTGATGCTCGACGTTGTTGAAGTAGACGATACTTTGGAACAAAACCTGAGCTCTTAGTCAATATATTTTGCACTCTTCCTTTCTCCAAAGCTTTATTTCTCATCAATGATGCCAACTCAATCTTTATTTCCAAAGCTATCAGCGTGAAAATTGCCGCATACAATCCCAACAAAGATATTTGAACCCCTTCAAGGGTTAACAGAGAAACAAACCTCTCATCTTCCCCATATTCTACATTAATTAACCTCAACTGACCTTCCAACAAATACATAACAGGTAGAAGTGCAACGAGGAGTGAAAACACCCAGAGTAAAAACCTAAAGCTTGATGTTGAAGGAAAGTGTGTAAAGACCACAAAGACAGATGTACATGTCATAGCTCCAACAAGCAAGGCATGTAGAATGGGAGTTTGACTAAAGAACTCAACACAGATGTAGATACCAAACGTGATCCCAACAAAGGCATCTTCTGAATTAGTTGTGTAACAAAGGCATGGACGAGAATTGGTCTCGTAACCACCCGAAACTGACGCACAACCATTTCCCATCCTATCTTAATTGGACTGCAAATATTACGGCTTCCTTCTAAAGATAGACATTAAAACCAAAAGTCATTTTTCATGCAGACCAATCCAATACATGCCATCTATCCCGATAACATCACTCTAACATAGAGATCTCACACAATAAGTTGCAATACTCAAAACCACCATTAAGTATGTATATCCAAAATTATTATCTTCGAGATCTCCATGCTACCAATCAGTTCCCTACCGTTTTGGTTGATTCACATCAAATCCACGGGATTGTCCTCTATCGCAGGTTAACAAATTCGAAAATCGCTTCAAATATAATTCGAATAGAACCTCACCCTGTCCTCACATAAATTGATGTGAAGGAGCACAGCTCAGTTAGATTTTTGCAGGTATAAAGCACTTAGAAGGCGATAGTATGAGCAATGTATCCTCTCAATTACTAGTGGGCGTCGAGAGATGAAAGCGATTTGCAAGACAAGCTTGTCTACGCTCCAAAGAAAATGTTGCACCGAACTATGCAAAACAGACCAACAAGGCACACAGTGCAATAGTTGAAGGTACTTTATTCGGAGATCCTATTGGAGGTGGCCATTTGACATTCAATCATAGCCGATCGATCATACCCGCATTGAAGACTTGCAGCAGTCGAAACCACCGCAAGCGGTTTGAATTTTGTATTGCAGGTCCCGTTCCAAATTCTTGGTTGAAGTGTTGGTTGTGGAGCCTAATTATCTTCCTGATTTAGAGGTCTTTTACTTTCAGTCATGTTTATACCCCATGAAGTATTTACACCCCAGAAGTATGTACACTCTTCCACGCGGGGGAGTGCAGAGGGGGGTACCCCCTCTGCGGGGTCCGGGGGTGAAGCCCCCGAAGCAAAAATTGCCTTGTAAAAGTATATTGTAATTTCATTGTAAATCTGGATCGTTCATTATAAGGTCGCAGATCTAACGATAGAGATTATGTTAGGGTTTTTTTCCCTAGAAGGCAACCCTCTTTTATTAGGGAAATGTATTGCAGCTATGTAGGTTGGTGAGTATTGTATTCTGAGAGAGGAGACTATGAGAGAAAGAAGAGGAAGTTACAGCGGGTTTTGTTGTAGGTTGTATCCCTTCATTTTGTTGGATAATAATAAAGAAAAGACCTGGCAATTTCTCTGGTGGACGTAGCCCACACTGGGTGAACCATGTAAAATCTGTGTCTCTCTTGTATTGTGTATCTTCTGTGTTTTGTTTCCGCATTTGTTTTATTTTATTGCTTCGCGGTCCTGTTTTTCTAACATGAAGGATGATTGTAAAAAGAAAATTTTGATTTGTTTTTAAAGTTATTTTCTTAATTTATTTGCATGTTTAAGAATTTATGTGGTTTGTTTGTATTTCTTTTTCTTTCTTTTCTTTTTTTATTGAATTTGCAAACTAAAATTTATTCCTAATGTAAAAATAAAATTTAAAACAAATTAAAATTATATATATATCTATATATATATATATATAAGCAAATGGAGATTCAAACGCAAAAATTGAAGCATTTTTAGATCATTAGTCTTCCTGAAAACGTTAGAGACATCCTACTTTCTTATCCTTGAGATCGCACGAAGCGTGAAGGAGAGCATACTTATTGAAAACTAACCTACCTACTCTACTCTACTCTAATTGGAATTTAGAAAGCAGTTACGTGTAATCAAACTTCCAGTGTAGCCATAAGCGCAATAGTAATAAAAATATGTTCACTGTGAATTTCACGAATGACAATTGAAAATAAATATAAACGTGCGAAATTAAGTGTTGAAACTGTAAATTAACAAAATAAAAAGAAAAATTAAATGGATCTAACCTGGTACCTGTTTGAAACCATCGATCGATAATGCTTTCGTAGGCATAGTTTTCACTCCTCAGATCGTGTCGCAACTCCTCGTTATCCTCCTCAATCTCCTACTCGCATAATTGTTCGTCATCAGATGTGCAGGGTTCCTTGTATGTTGTTTCTTCGTTTGCCTCTGGAGGAGTAATTAAGTTTTCGGTTGTTGTCAAGATCTCCTCTTCTAGAGAAGAGGAGATCCCAACTTTTGCTAGGATCTGAGTGAGTTGTTCCAAGCTTAAACTCATTGTTAAACCATATCGAAAAAGGATATTGATTAATCATCAAAGATTTAAAACTAAGAAATTAAAACTATTTGTAAAAATAAAACACGTCAAACTTGAACTCCTTGCATTGCTGAGACCCTACTGTCACCAGGTTATCTATTCACACAGTTAGATCATAAAAAATAAAAAATAAATTTGCATAAATGAAAACATACTTTTGCATAAAATAAAATCAATTGCACACAACTGAAAAATAAAATCTAACTCTAACCCTTTTAACACCCCCTGGCAATGGCGCCAAAATTGTCGAGTAAAATTAATGCTTATAAATGCGACAATAAATTATCAATCCGGGAGGTTCGTAAACTTACGAGGTGTAAGCACGGGAAATGCAGGGCGAGAGTATACTAGCCTATGCTAATGCTTGAAAGAAACCATTAAACTACTGTCGTTGAATGAATAACTAATCTAAATTAAGAAACTAATCTATGAAAGCATGTAAAAAATAAATATAGCCTAATCTAACATTCAAAAGGAAACACACTTAACTTGAAATGAAACAGTTAAACTATCTACCCTAGTTCTCCTTCCTATATTATGCAGGAGACTCAAAGTGAATCTACGAAATCAAATTCAACTTAATCTAACTATGAAARMAACTAAATCTAAATTCAAARRCAYCAAATGMAAAATTAATCTATGAAAWHARGAAAGTGCATAAATGAAATCTAATTGAAATAAACATGAAATTATTGAAAAGTATCTATAACAAACACACAACAAATAACAAGTAAAGACAGATGAAAAACATATGTGAGCTCACATAAACAATCTAATCTATCAACTCATAAAAAAACAATGAAAATCATTATCTTAGAATCAAAGCTCTATGAATCAAAGTTCCAATCTTCTGTTCTCTATTTCTAGAGAGAGGCCTCCTCTGAAATGAGGAGAGAACCCTCTTATTTATACATAAATGAAGATAAGAGACTCATAATTACAGATCCACTTTTCTCTCAACTTATCCCTTCAAATCCTCCACAAATATCTTGGATAAGATATTCTATCTCCATGATCTTCTCCTTGAAGTGAGCTTGAATGATTATCTCCACATCTTCAAAGAAAAAAAAATTCGAATTTGAAGCTAGGTGGTGATTTTTGACTTTGTGAAAATCTTCAAATATGCCTATAGTCATCACAAAAGCAGAAAAGCACCATCCCTAGATGGAGCCTATTTTGTAACAAATATTGAAATTTTGGCTTTTGATAGCTTAAGAGGAAAAAATGTATAGTGTTTAGCTACTGAAAGTGAAACCTTTCGGTAGTTTAAATCTCAGGTTTCATATGCCCTTAGCTGCCGAAGGTGTAGATGTGTTTTTACCCAGAAATCAAGTCACAAGGAGGTACTAAAAGAATGCAATAAACGTCAATAAAATCATTATTTCTATAATAAGGTTTTGCATAAGTGCCACGTCACCATTTCGGGTTTTTGGCAGTCGGGGGTTTGGCCGACATAAAGATTTTGACCATTGCTCTGTTTCCCCAAAAGATGAAAGCCGAAAGCAATAAACGGCAATAAAATTGCTATAATAAAGTTTTACATAAGTGCCATGTCACCATTTCAGGTTTTCGGCAATCAGGGGTTTGGCCAACATAAAGATTTTGACCATTGCTCTGTTTCCCCGAAACCCAAAATCGAGGTTTCAGGATTTTTGGTGGCTTATGATGCTCTGAAATCGCATTATTAGCTGTCGAAAGACAAGACTTTCGGTGGCTAAGATACCCCTATTTTCGGCCTTTTAGCCACTGAAATTGCAGGTTTTTCCAAAAAAAATGTCTGTGGGAAAAATCATTTTTCTCAACCTTGGAGAGTCCATTTTACACGTTTGAATAGTCGATTGACATCTACAGATCCTAAGCTTTCCAGTGGTATCTTCATATCTGAATTTAGAGCTCAGGAAGGTAAGCAAACATTCTCCGCAAGATGTCGCTGCAGAGATGGCCCAGAAATGTAGGAACGCACCCAGATTTTAGTTAAACAACTGCCAGTTCGTTTCTCAGACGATTTTGAGGTCATTTCTCATCTGTTATACATGGAAGGCTTATATATTGTATATCTCTTTTATGAGAGACTGGGGGGACCTCTTTTGAAGAGGGATTCTATTGAAAACTGAGTTATTTTGAAGACCTTAATAGAGTAATGCAGGAGAGATGTGTTCACTTGATATGTGAGATTCATCATGGTTGATTCCTTCAGTATGTTCTTTGTTTTGTTATATTCATATTGTTTATCTCTCCCTTTATCGACCAAGTTAAAATTTGTTTGGAATTCATTTTGCATGATCCTTACACACAGTTGATATGTGTTGTGTTTTAATGATGACTAGTCAGAATTCACTCAAGATTAGTGCTCTGCACCTAGTTATTAGCCTCCAGTCTTTTTCCTCTAAAGTTGTAGTGAAAATTCATCCTTGTTAGATGCTTTCACTGTGATGGTCTTTTCCTTTTCTTTTTTGCTACCATATCTTGATTATCAATTGCAGAAAGATAGAATTACTTTGCCTCATTTCCCTCAAGTAACACGATCACTGCTATTACCCCTTTTCTTTGGTTTGCACTTGACTCTGTCGCCCAATAGGCCTTTTCAAATCTATGCAACCACCAACCTTATCAAAATATCTTGTCTTATAAGAAATCTGGCCTTCTTACTGTGATTACCGAATATTCTTTGAGTAAAGAGCCTTTGGATATTGAGAGAGCCCTCTCTGAGTGTATTAGGTCAGAAACACACTCTAAAGCAGGTTTCAGGTTACCTCGGGGATTGGATTGCATCAACCCAAGTCAAGTTCTGAGCAATCATTTATTATCTCATTTAAAATGTGCTAAGGCTTGGCTCTATTACAGCCTAGAGTCAAATCTTGCCACAACAGTGGGTAAAGGGAGCTCCACTTCATTTCATTATCGATAGCGACAGTCAAAAGAACTTGATCTCACCAGAGGTCATCAAGAAACTAGACCTTCCGATGACACCACACCTGCAACCCTACACTATTGGTTGGCTTCGCCAAGGAAGAGATCTTCGCGTCAACCAACAATGTCATCTTCCCTACGACATCAAGCCCTTCAAAGATGAGGTATTATGTTATATTGTTCCCCTTGAAGTTTGTGATGTTCTTTTAGGACAACCATATTTGTGGAAGCGACATGTTGTGTATGAGTCTAGACCCCGCAGTGTTATTATTAATTTGGGTAGACAATTGTACAAGATACCAGAGGTAGCGTTGTCTACCGTTATTTCTTTAATTGCTACTAAGAAATGCAGCAAGGTCATTTCACATACTAGGAAGTTTGTCTTCTCTATGATCTGTGCTCATAGTAAGTAGAAGGTCATTACCACATTTGTGACCTCTACATAGAGCCTCTCTTTGCAGTAGAAGCAAGTGGACAGAATCATGGAAGAGTACAAAGACATCTCATCCTCACCCATCAGGGTACCGACGCACTACCAAGTCAAGCATCCAATTGATCTAACCCCTGGTGCACCTCTGCCTAATGGACCAGTCTATCATCGCTCGCTAATGGAAAATGATGAAATCAAGCGTCAGATCCAAGAGTTGCTTCAAAAGGGGCACATCAAACCCATATCCTCCCCTTATGGAAGCCCGATTTTACTGGTGCAGAATAAAAACGGGACCTGGCAGCTCTGCATTGATTACAGAGCATTAAACAAAATCACAGTCATGAACCAATACCCATTTCCCCGAATTGATAACCTTCTTGACCCACTCAAGGGGGCCAAGTTCTTCAACAAGATTAACCTAAAGTCTGGATACCACCAGGTTCCCATCGAATCGACTAATGTATGGAAGACAACTTTCAAATCTAAAGAAGGTCTCTTCGAATGGTTGGTCATGCCCTTTGGCCTAACAAATGCACCAACAACTTTCATGAGGTTGATGGATGATGTATTGAGACCCTTCACCAACTCTTTTGTGGTGATATATCTGGATGACATCCTCATCTTCAGCAGAACTTGGGAGGAACACATGCAACATATTCAATACATTTTGAGCACTCTGTGGCATCACAAGCTATATGCCAACTTGGAAAAATGCTCCTTTGGCATGAACAGGGTCCAATACTTGGGCTACATTGTTAATGAACATGGGGTACATGTGGATCTAGCTAAGATCCAAGTCATTCGTCACTGGCCAACCCCGACCACACTAACTGAGCTTCATAGCTTCTTGGGATTTGCCAACTTCTACTAACGGTTCGTGTTGGGATTATCCCATATTGCATGGGCCCTCAAACAAGTGACCAAAGGTGGTGGCAAGGCAAATTTCACGTGGGTGAAGGCACAACAATGAGCATTTGATGATATGAAGCATCGCTTGTGCTCAGCTCCAATACTCTCCTTACCCGATCTGCAACAACCGTTTGAGATTGAGACTGATGCATCCGACTATGTTGTAGGCGTTGTTCTCACTCAGCACGGTCATCTGGTAGCATACCATAGTGAAACACTCTCAAATACTATCTGGAAATACCCCACCTATGACAATGAAATGAATTCCATTGTACAAGCATGTCGTCAACGGAAACATTACATTCTGGGAAAGGAGACAATAATCCACACTGATCACAAGCCTCTGCAGTTCATACAGACACAGGGGAAGTTACAAAATGACCACCATCAGAAGTGGTCCACATGCCTGAAGCAATTCCATCTCAACATCAAGTATAAGACAGGGAGCACAAAGCGTGTTTGTTAGGGTCCTAACCCACACATAGGTAGAACAATATATTCGGATGTAATAAAGGTCAATATTAATAAGGCCTTGCAATAAAATAGAATAAGTTGAATGTAAGAAGACCTAATAGAAGCTTCTGCTTCTAGAAGGATCCTCCTCTAGATGCTTCTTTTGATAGACATATTTAGTATAAATAGGAGTCGAGGGTATGAGAACCCTAGCTTGGATATTATTGTAATAGAGCTCTGCTCAACTGGAGGTAGCCCCCTCGAAGAGGCCCATGAACATTACTTTCATAATCAAAGTGTTGTTTCTGTTGTTATTCTTATATCATTTCACTACTATTGTGGTGATTGTTCTGGTTATATTGCTATTATTCTGCCATTTCTAGCATTTTATTTCTGTTCTGCATACTTTTTATATCTTGTATATTACAAGTGCTATTAGAGCACTTTCCTTGGCAGAAATTGTGGGTAATTTTTTTTTTTCAAGGTAGAGACGTATTCTGACGTCTTTAAGCCACATAGATCTATCGTTACGTGCATAAACCCGCAGTTGAGGGATTCATACATGCAGGAAATACAAGTGGTTCTTAAGCACACATCTGTTGGCCACCCTTGTAACCCCTGTTGGTACCCCTTCGAGTGGTAGCACATCAGAAAACACTTGTGTACGGATCGGCCTAGATTTCCTAAAGCCCTCTTTAGATAAACCGATTGGTCGCCTAACTGTTATAGTACCACCGAGAACATCACTCGGGAAGATACTCTCTAGTACCTGGGTAGTCGGGTAGTACAGCTAAGGGTACGGTCTATCCTCCTTAGTTAGTGCCTTGAGATATTGGGCCGAGTACTACTATTGGACCCTGCACGTATATCAGAGAGTTATAGCACAGGGAAAACCCTTGTTTGTAGAACCCTTGAATACCTAACCCTTGGGGACATAAACATAAACAAATTAAAACAGACAAGATATATTGTCGCGCAATTGTGTTCGGGTTGCCAAGTAACTACACTTTTCTTCCTAGTTAAGCATTTGGGCATTTCATTGTTGTAGTATTCTGCAGATCAGAATATAACTCCGCAGGTGTAAAAAAAAAAAAGTCTAGAAATGTTTTCACCATTATTTGAGACCTATCCATTGGATTCATCTCTTCGCCCTTATCACATTCATACATATCATTTTTCGGAAAAAAAAATTACCCCACCTGCCCCTTTTCGGTTCCTTCGTCCTCATGGCCCATACCCACAGCCAAGACTTGGAAGCTCGCTTCAATACCTTGCAATCTAGTCTCATCGAGACCCAAAAAGAAGTGAAACAACTCAGTGCCAATGTTGTCGCCATCAATACAACCATGCAGTCCTCAATGGAGGAAATCAAACAAGACCTGACCACCCATCTTGAATCTGTCTTTTCGTCACTCTACACCAAGCTTCATATCCCTGTAGATAACCCTTCCTCTGACTCACCCCCACATATTGAAAGTGAACATTCATCTCATTCCCATAACTTTCAGCACCATCACTTTCAACGTGACCTACGCCTTCTGCGGGTGGATGTGACCAAATTTGATGGCTCGGACCCCACTGGTTGGGTAACCCAGATGGAACATTATTTCTCTTTATACGGCATTACAGATGACTTGGCCAAACTCCGGTATGGTGTTCTCCATCTAGATCAAGAACGTTGGCAATGGTGGCAATGGAGCAAAACTTCCTGTCAAGGGTATATTGCTTGGACACACTTTGTGGCAGAGCTTTATGAATGCTTTGACACTGACACCAACCATTTGGGTCGTTTGACAAAGTTGAAACAATCAGGAACAGTGGAAGACTTTATAGTTTCCTTTGAGTGCTTGGCTTTTTGAACATAGGGCATGTCTGATGCCTTTTTCAAGGATGATATTTGGGCCCATGTCCTCATGGCTCGGCCTCAGAGTTGGGTGGAGGCCACTAGAAGAGATAAAGAAGCACAACAGGTTGTATCTTCTCAAAACCGGAAACCCACCTTTATCCCTCGCCCTAAACAAGTAAATCCCACTACTCCCTCCGCTCCACTAAAGATCCAAAAATTGACCAGGGCTGAAATGGTTGAACGCCAACTCAAAGGCCTTTGTTATAATTGTGATGACAAATATTTCCCGGGCCACAAGTGTAAGGAACAAAATCTTTTTATGGCCATCTCCGAGGATATTTCGGAAGAGGATGTTGAAACTCCCCTTGTGTCTGAGTCACCTGAAACCACTGACATAACCCCTCCCTCAGACCCTCCCGAAGTAGAACCGATCATTTCCCTCAATGCTCTCACTGGCTTCTTCACTCCCCAAACCCTCAAGCTAATCAGTTACATCAAGCATCGAAAGGTCATCATTCTGGTTGACAGTGGAAGCACCCATAATTTTATTCATCGCCGCATTGCCCAAGAAACTCATTGCTACATCCATGCCATCAATAATTTCCAAATCGTGATTGCTAATGGTGGCTCCATGAAATGTGGAGGGTGTTGTGAAAATGTGCGTCTCCAAATTGGTGACTACCACCTGAAATCTCATATGTTTGCTATCGACATGGGCGGTTTTGACATTGTGTTGGGTGCAGACTAGCTAAGGACTTTGGGTTCCATTCTCATGGATTTCAAGGAATTAACCATGCAATTTGACCAGGAGGGCCACCAATATAAGTTCCAAGGCATCATTGTCGGTTCACCTGAGATCATTAAGTCCCATCACATGAAAATGATGCTCAAAAAAAATCATTCATTGCCCAACTCCATGCCATACAAGCAACAGAGACACCCTCAGTGTCACATGACCTCCAAGCCATTCTTTCTAAACATCAAGTGGTATTTTCCACTCCCTAGGGACTCCCTCCTTCCCGTGGTGTTCATGATCATTCCATTCCCCTTGTACCAGGAAGCCTTCATCCCAATATATGTTTGTATCGTCACCCATTTTCCCAAAAAAATGACATTGAGAAAATAGTCCAGGAACTCCTTAATGCAGGTGTTATCCTCCCTAGTACAAGCCCCTACTCTTCTTCGGTGGTCATGGTCCTGAAGAAAGAAGGTTCTTGGTGAATGTGTCTTGACTTCCATGCCCTCAACAAACTTACCATTAAAAACAAATTTCTCATTCCTGTCATTGATGACCTCCTAGATGAATTGAGTGGCACCCAATTCTTTACTAAACTTGATCTTCCTTCGGGCTACCACCAGATACGTATGAAAGAGGCAGACATTCCCAAGACTGCCTTTAGAACTCATGAGGGCCACTATGAGTTTTTGGTCATGCCCTTTGGCTTGTGTAATGCCCCCTCCACTTTCCAAAGCCTCATTAATCATGTCTTCCATCCTTTTCTACGTCATTTTGTCTTAGTTTTCTTTGATGATATCCTCATCTATAGAAAAACTTGGACAAGCCATCTTGCTCATGTGGATCAAGTTCTCCATCTACTCTCTTAGCACCAACTTTTCCTGAAACAGTCTAAATGTGTTTTTAGCGCCTCAGAAGTAGAGTACTTGGGTCATCTGGTTGTCAAGAACGACGTCAAGGTGGATCCTAAAAAGATTGAAGCTATGCAAGACTGTCCTCACCCAAAGACTCTCAAAAGCTTGTGTGGATTTCTAGGCTTAACAAGTTATTATAGCAAGTTTGTTAAGAATTATGGAAAGATTGCAACACCTCTCACTGCTCTCCTAAAAAAGATCTCTTTCACTTGGACCCCGGTCGTTGCTCAAGTTTTCAAACCTTGAAGATGGCCATGTGCACCACTCCAGTCCTGGCCCTTCCTGATTTCACAAAGACCTTTGTCTTGGAATGTGATGCTTCAGGGAAAGGAATTGGTGTTGTCCTTATGCAAGAGGGTCAGCCTTTGGCCTTTACCAGCAAGCAACTATCTGAAATAAATCTAGGCAAATCAATCTATGAAAAGGAAATTTTGGCTATTTTGCATGTCGTTGATCTATGGCACCCTTATCTATTGGGGCAACGCCTCCAAATTAAGACAGACCATCAAAGCCTCAAGTATTTTCTGGAACAACGCATTTCCTCCCCGGAACAACAAAAATGGGTGACTAAGCTCTTTGGATATGATTATGAGATCATTTACAAGAAAGGCAAAGACAATGTGGTTGCGGATGCACCTTCCCGAAAATATGAAGACGAAGGATCCATTTTTTCTCTTTCCTTCATTGTACCAGATTGGCTCCAAGTCGTTCGCCAGGAATGGCTAAAAGATCCCAAAAGTTCGCATATGATCCAACAATTGCAGTCCAATGCTCCAACTTCCCCAGGGTACTCTTGGCTCCATGATGAGCTTCGATACAAAGGTCGTTTGTATTGAAGTAAATAATCAAATATTAAATCCACGGTACTTTCTGAGCTTCATGCTACACCCACAGCGGGGCACTCAGGGTTCACCAAAACCTATGACAGGGTCAAACGTTCTTTTTTGTGGGATGGTATGAAACAAGACATTTGTAATTTTGTCATTGAATGTGATGTGTGTCAATGCAACAAGGGAGAAATAGTCAAATCATCGGGCACACTACAACCGCTTCCGATTCCACCTACTATTTGGAGGGATATCTCTATGGATTGTATTACAGGCTTACCCAAATCGGGAAATAAATCAGTCATCATGGTGGTTGTTGATCGCCTTTCCAAGTATGCTCATTTTTGCACTCTTCAACACCCATTTACAGCATCCACAGTTTGTAATATACCAGATATAAAAAGTATGCATAACATAAATAAAATGCTAGTAATGGCAGAATAACAGCAATATAACCAGAACAATCACCACAATAACACTAAAATGATATAAGAACAACAATAGAAATAGCACTTTGATTCTGAAATCAATGTTCACAGGCCTCTTCGAGGGGGCAACCTCCAGTTGAGCAACACTTTATTACAATATTATCGAGGCTAGGGTTCTCATACCCTCGGCTCCTATTTATACTAAATATGTCTATTGAAAGAAGCATCTAGAGGAAGATCCTTCTAGAAGCAGAATCTTCTATTAGGTCTTCTTACATCTGTCTTATTCTATTTTATTGAAAGGCCTTATTAATATTTACCTTTATTACATTCGAATATATTGTTCTACCTATATGCGGGTTAGGACCCTAACATGCCCACCCCTTAAAAACAACCTTGTCCTCAAGGCTTGAGATGAAGAAATTGCTGCAGAATGGTAGTTGGTTCCCAAGTGGCATCTGCTGGAGTTGTATCTTTCCACTGGACTAGCACTTCCTTGATGGTTCTCTGACGTAGGCGACGCTCATGCTAGTCCAAAACTGCTTCTGGTTGTAGCCAAATGGATCCTTCTTCAGCTAATTCGGGAAGGTTGGTTTGAATTTGGCAGTTAGCTCCAATCACCTTCTTTAAGCATGAAACATGAAAAACAGGATGGAGCTTCGAATGGTTGGGCAAAGCTAACTGATAGGCTACTTGTCCCACACGCTTGAGAACAGTATAAGGACCATAAAATTTGGGCGCTAGCTTCTGACAATGCTCGGCCTTGAGGGAAGTTTGCGTGTAAGGTTGCAGTTGAAGAAACACTTGATCCCCTTCTGCAAATTGACGTTCAGAGCGACCTTGATCTTCTTGTTGCTTCATGCGATTTTGTGCCATCACCAAATTCTCTTTGAGGGTACGGAGAATAGCCTCTCGAGATGTAAGTGTTTGGTCAACCACCTGGACCTTCAAGGCACCTGGTAAGTATGAGAGAACTGAAGGTGGCTTATGTTCATATACCACTTCAAAAGGAGTCATGTGTGTAGTTGTATGATATGAAGTGTTGTACCACCATTCAACTAGGGGTAACCATTGAGTCCACTGATTTTGATTTTCTGAGGCAAAACACCTCAAATATGTTTCTAAAAACTTGTTGAAAACTTCCATTTGGCCATCAGTCTGGGGATGATAAGTTGTGCTGAGATGCAATTCGGTGCCTTGTATCTTGTACAGTTCTTGCCAAAAATTGCTTGTGAAAGTTGGGTCACGATCAAAAACAATAGAGTGTGGCATGCCATGAAGCTTGAAGACATGATCCATGAAAATTTGAGCCACCGTGGATGTTGTAAATGGGTGTTGAAGGGTGCAAAAATGAGCATACTTGGAAAGGCGATCAACAACCACCATGATGACTGATTTATTTCTCGTTTTGGGTAAGCCGGTAATAAAATCCATAGAGATATCCTTTCAAATAGAAAATGGAATCGAGAGTGGTTGTAGTGTGCCCGGAGATTTGACTGTTTCTCCCTTGTTGCGTTGACACACATCACATTCAGCAACAAAATTACGAATGTCATGTTTCATACCATCCTAGAAAAAAGGAACGTTTGACCCTGTCATAGGTTTTGGTGAACCCGGAGTGCCCTGCTGTGGGTGTAGCATGAAGCTCAGAAAGTACCATGAATTTAAGCTTTGATTGTTTACTTAAATGCAAATGGCCTTTGTATCGAAGTTCATCATGGAGCCAAGAGTACCCTAGGGAAGTTGGAGCATTAGACTACAATTGTTGGATTAGATGCGAACTTTTGGGATCTTGTAGCCATTCCTGGCGAACAGCTTGGAGCCAATCTGGTACAATGAATGAAATAGAAAAAAGGGATCCTTCATCTTCATATTTTCGGTAAATTGCATCCGCAACCACATTGTTTTTGCCTTTCTTGTAAATGATCTCATAATCATATCCAAAGAGCTTAGTCACCCATTTTTTTTGTTATGGGGAGGAAATGCATTGTTCCAAAAAATACTTGAAGCTTTTATGGTCTGTCTTAATTTGGAAATGTTGCCCCAATAGATAAGGGCGCCACAGATCAACAACATGCAGAATAGCCAACATTTCATTTTCATAGATGGATTTGCCCAGATTTCTTTCAGATAGTTTATTGATGGTAAAGACCAAAGGTCAACCGTCTTGCATAAGGACAACACCAATTCCTTTCCCTGAGGCATCACATTCCAACACAAAGGTCTTTGTGAAATCGAGAAGGGTGAGGACTGGAGTCGTGCACATGGCCATTTTCAAGGTTTGAAAAGCTTGAGCAGCAACTGGGGTCCAAGTGAAAGAGTTATTTTTGAGGAGAGCAGTGAGAGGTGCTGCAATCTTCCCATAATTCTTAACAAACTTGCGATAATACCATGTTAAACCCAGAAATCCATGCAATTTCTTAAGAGTCTTTGGGTGAGGCCAATCTTGCATAGCTTCAATTTTTTTAGGATCCACCCTGAGGCCATCCTTGCCAACCAGATGACCCAAGTATTCTACTTCTGAGGTGCCAAAATCACATTTAGACTGTTTCAGGAAAAGTTGGTGTTGAGAGAGTAGATGGAGAACTCGATCCACATGAGCAAGATGGTTTGTCCAGGTTTTGCTATAGATGAGGATATCATCAAAGAAAACTAAAACAAAATGGCGGAGAAAATGACGGAAGACATGATTCATGAGGCTTTGGAAGGTGGAGGGGGCATTACACAAGCCAAAGGGCATCACTAAAAACTCATAGTGGCCCTCATGAGTTCGAAAGGCAGTCTTGGGAATGTCTGCCTCTTTCATACGTATCTGGTGGTAGCCCAAACGAAGATCAAGTTTAGTGAAGAATTGGGTGCCACTCAATTCATCCAGGAGGTCATCAATGACAGGAATGGGGAATTTGTCTTTGATGGTAAGTTTGTTGAGGGCACGGAAGTCAGGACACATTTGCCAAGAACCTTCTTTCTTCAGGACCAT